>CAMZMU010000054.1:21040795-21334917 GCA_947311845.1 Poa pratensis | reverse complement strand
CTACTTCGGCTTTCTCTTGTTTGAGCTTCTCGTCCAAAGAGTTTCTTTTTTTCTCATGCTAGGACGGCCTTGTGCTCGTCGTGGAGTTTCTTGTGGTCAAACAGAGGGTTAAAAGATGTCCGTGTCGGACGTTCATAGTATTCTGCAAGGGAAGAAAAACATAGCTCGGTTAGAAAGGCTATACCTCGACAAGAGTCCTCGGGACCGAGTCAAATCATTGGAAAATGTTGCCGGGGTATGCCTCGACAGGAGTCTCGGGGACTCGTACCCGAGGTTCATGCTATAGTAAGGTAAAATGGTTTGGATACGTCGGATGAAAATTGAAAGTTGAGATTCAAGCCAAACAATTTTAACTCCGGCGGAGCGTCAATAGTTTACCTCGAATCTCGGGACTGGAATGGTGGATATTTAGATGAGATACTGCATGAAAGTAAAGAGAATAGGACTTACGTCGATGTTTTGAGCAGCACGCAGGGCAGCGTTTGTAAATCATACACTTCGGCCGCAGGCGCTGTTTCCCGCAGGATGCTCAGCCACCGGAGCAGCTAGGGAGGCCGAGGAGACCTCGTCTGCAGAATTCCAGTCTGCATTGTAGTGTTCCAAGGAGCCGAGGCTCTGGTCACTGTCAGTGCGCAGAGGAAGAAATCCCCACGGTCCGCCCTGCTCGATGCCCCTAACCGAGGCCTCCAAGGCCAAAGCAGCCTCGGAGCTTGAAGCAGGCCGGTTATCCAATATAAGAGATGCCCTCCGAGCATATTCTTCGGCCGGAGGGCAGTCTCATCAACGGTGCGGCGAATGGAGGAATTCGGCGTGTCACCGGGGAGGAGACCTCGGTTGCATCCTTGAAGGAGAAGAGATAGTCAGGGTGCCAGACCCAGATGTTGGTTTGGGGGTGACCTTGGACTTCACCGTATCTTTCTCTTTCTCCTTGCCCTTCTCCAACGGCAAGGTAGTTTGGCGGACTGGTTTTTGGGGCTGTTGCTTGGGCTGCTGCTTGGGCTGTTGCTTCTGCTGTTGCTTCTGCTGATGCTTTTGTTGTTGCTGCTGTTGGTTGCGGGCAGTCTGGCTGCGGGGGGAGAGTCGAGGCTCCGGCAAGGCGGTAGCCGGAGTTCTGGCGCGATTGGTCCCCGCATCCGTTTGAGGACGCGGAGAAGTCTGACCTCGGGTAGGGGCAGATTTCTCCAAGGCCGGGCCAGACCTCGGTGGAGGAGATCCGGGGCGAGAGTTCGTCGGGGTGGGCGTGGCTTCAGAGGCACCAACGGGTGCAGTCATGGAGGATACCTCCTGATCCACGTCTATGGGTCACTGCAACGAAGGGAAGATGGTTAAGTGTTAATACCGAGGTAATATGTTTAAGCAACAAACATGGTTGGCTATAGAGGCAAAGCATTACCCATCCGAGGTAGGAAACCTCTTGCCCCCTCGGGCATGAGGAGGATTTCCGGACTTCTTCAGCCGACGTCTCTTGACCGGAGCCTCAGTGGGTCCGGAGGCTCCAGTGGCGGATGGTTCGGCGGCCGAAGTTGCGGCACCAGCGCGTTTCCGGCTGGTTGCTGGAGTAAAGTTCGGAAGGTGAGGAAGGCAGGAGATAGGTACCCCGCGCGTTTATTGGTTCCATGACGAGAAATCCCTCCTCGTCATCCGAAATCTCTTGAACTGAAGCTTGTGCTTGAGGCTTACCCGCGGTGGTGACGCGGGCCGAGGCAATGGGCATGTAATCCTCGTTGTCAGGATCCACGTTGGATGGTGGGTCCTCGACAGGGATCCTTGCCGAAGTGGTCCGCAGGATGGACTCCATCCTCGGCGGTCTGGCGGGAGAACAGCTATATGGCAGACATATGAAAAGGAGTTAGGAAGAAAATGGTCAAATGAACGTCGGTAGCAAGACCTCGGTGGTAAAGGAGTACCGAAGAAAACGTCGGAATAGCGTACCTGTTTCGCGGGCTTGGTCCGGTAGTGGGGTTCCCTTCCCCATGTCCAAGCGTCAGGGATCTTGGACTTGGTGATAGCTCGGACTCGCCGAGCTACCGCGGCGTTGTCCAGTGCAACGTGCGTATGGCGGGTGGATCATAAAGACCGCTCATGTGGCAGATCTTGTGAGACCTCGCCTGGAGAGGGGAGACCCTGCGCTTCACGAATGTGCAGGCCAGATCATCAGCCGTCAGGACTTTCCCGTCGTTTCCAGGGTCCTCTGGGTCCTGCCATTTCGCAATGTACTCATGGATGGACTTGAGTTCGCCGCTGTGAGGGGAGTGTAATCCCAGTTGAGCTGTTCTGTAGGAGGGCTGAGGTTAAACGCCGGCAGGTTGAGGAGTCCTCTTCGCCGGAGTTCTTCACGTAAAACCACGTCCGGAGCCACTTGCGAACGGTGTCCGGAGTAGTGATACGTGGGAAGATGGAGTTTCGGCGAGGAGCTACGGTGGCAGCTCCGCAGGCGGTTAATTGCTTGGGCAGATCCTTGTTCTTTGGATCCGGGATCACTTGCCGCTTGAGTTGGAAGTAGCGAGAAAAGAGGTCTACCGTGGCTTTGAGGCCGAGGTATCCCTCAGAGAAGGAAACGATGCAGGAGAGAGTGGTGATGGCGTTGGCGGGGAGGTGATGAACCTGGAGTCCGAACTTGTCGAGGAAGCTCCGGAAGAAATCACTAACGGGCAGTCCGAAGCCGCGCTGGAAGTGCGCGACGAAGACCACCCGTTCCCCTTCCTTGACTTGAGGCTCGAGTTCGCCCTCTGGCAGGCGACACTCTACCCCGGCGGGAATCCGCCGAGTCGCCCTGAGCCACTGGATTTCGTCCGGAGTTACATCCGAACCTTCCCAGCCGGCTCGTTCTCCGACCTCCAGTTCGAGGTCTGGAACCTCGGTTTGTTCCGAAGTCTCAGGAGGAGACATCTCGGCAGAATCAATCTGCAGAAATGCACAGAAGTTTAGCAAAAGAAAAAGTAAATCTGGAATCTAAGGCTATATCTGGCTAACTCAGGAGGAGTTGGACGGCTATCTAATGTACCTAGAGGCACATATATGCTAGGCGAACGTCAGTCCGAGGTATGAAACTCGTTTCTACCCAAAAAAGTATGCGAGTAAGATCTACCGGAGGAGGTAAATAGAATTTTATTCAAGAACATATGAAGAACCAAAGCGCGAAGAGGAAGAAACCTAGGGCAATGCCTAGGGTATCAAGAAAGGGAGTGCATACCGTGAAAACGAGGTGCTGAAGGGCGGCGCCGGTGACGCGGTCGCAGCGGCGGCGACGAAGGAACTGCTCGTCGGCGACGGCGGGAACACGTTTCTTCTCGACTGGAAGCAGCAGCACTGGTTGCGATGGAGGCGAGACGGCGACTGAAGGAGGAAGAAGATGGCGAAGTTGCCCGTGGGGCCCTACTTATAGCCGCGTGCGGTAACTGCACGCATTAACACGCCACTACCGCGCGGTTATCGGGAAGGCGCGGGATCGTGTGCGGGTGGGCGCACGGTTACGCGGGTGGCCGCACGATCGCCACATCGTGGGCCGCAGGGTGGCAACCGCCTACCCCGGATTTCCTGCGCTGGTCAGCGCGAGAATCGAGGGGTCGGGGGCGGTCAAGTACTTGAGTGCGCAGGTGCGCTGTTCGGTGGGTCCGGCTGACGAGGGCGGCGTGTGGTCAGAACCTGGTTTTCAGAGGTCCGGATTCCGAAGCCCGGGCAGAGATTCTTCGCCACGTGCCTCGGAAAATCTTGAGGCAAGATGGTGCTGAGTCAGATAGCTCGGAGAGTTCAGTTCGCATATCTACCTCGGATTGGATGGTGGTGTGTGGGAGGTACCTCGGCGTGACTATGTTGGAGGTCGGTTTAGGAGGGGTGTGATGCTTGTTTTGAACCTGCTACGGCCCTCCTTCCGAGGTCGTAGGACCGCACCAGCTTCGGGGACTAATGTCGGGGGAGTATCCCCGGGTAGGGTCAAGGCTTGGCATAAGGTGGTGTTCGAAGTTGTGCCGAGGTACGGAAAGGGCCGACCTGTTTGGGCCTGGGAAGTTCCGAGCTTCATCTTGACCTGGAGAGTACAGGCCGACCTATTTTGGCCCAAAGGGATCCGAGGTATACTGTTGGCCAGGGCCGAGGTTCACTGTCCGAGCTATGTTCAGCCGACCTAACTACCTCAGTGCAGTGGTTTGTGTGTGAGTGCAGGAGAAGCTGTGGGGAGGAAGTAAGATCCGACCTGGTAAAGAGATTAAGCGCAAGACCCGAGGTACGGAGCCCGTCACATCCGTGCCGAGCTAACCGAGGTGGTGGCTGTAGGTCGGGCAGGAGTCAATGCTCCTGTCACTTCCAGCCGGGTACAAGAGCGCCTGACACGGGAGCGTCTGTCAAGGAGCCTGGCAGAGGCGTGCTCCGGGTTCGGCGGGCTGCACGTCTCTGATCGCTGACCACGCGGGATCTGGGAAAAGGCTACGAGGTAGCTCTGCCAGGCCACGTCCTGTCTCGGTCAGAGGGGACATGCTAGTTCTGCCGTTAGGCTACAGGAGATGGGCAAGCCACGTCTTGTCCCTGACCGAGGTACGGTGGTACGGTGGTGACCGTTGCAGAGGCATGGCAACAGTGTTCTGCGAGGGGCACATGGTAACCCGGCTGGCCTATATAGTGGGCTTCACCCCCTCCTGCTAGAGAGAGACCCCCCCCCCCCCCGCGCTGGAACTAGTTGATCAAGAGAGAAAAGAGAGAGAGAGGAAGCTCGGAACACCCGGAAACACCTCGGATTCAGCTCGGAGTGCCTTCTTCCTCTCCCGTCTAGCTCCATCTTTACCTCAAGTTCTCACCTTGTAGCGCATACAGCTCGAGGAGCAGCTTGTACTTGTCACTCTGAGCTATACACTGGCTAGGATAGTGCTGCAGTAGGGTGTTACCTCCGCAAGAGGGCCCGAAGCAGGGTACATCGTGGTGTGCTTTGTGTTCTTGCTTTCTTGTTCTTCGTTCGTGTTTCTTGCGTGTGCACTTCTTGAGTGCATAAACCCTCCCCGGATTCCCCCAACGACCATATCGGCCCCATCTTAGCCATACCTATGGCATCTGCCGTGATCCCCCACGACAGGTGTGACATCATTCGAATGAATCATCGGGTGACTTTTGTGCCAGTTGTGCAATATGAATAACGTCAGCAATGACGCATTTTGCGACTGCCATCTCTGACAAGCGGTGGCGTGCCTGGTAAGACTGATGGACGTGACACTCTCTGTGTGGGCTCATTTTGCAGAGCTGACCAAGTATAGCGCCGTTTGGACTTGATTTGACCGCTCTGACGCGGTTTTCACGGGGCGTGATGATGGTTTCCCTATTTCCCGTGCGTAGTGGGCAGAGTGGCCTGCGACGGTTGCCCTCCGCGCCGCCCACGTGTATGGCCAGATTTCGCGCGAGCGTATGCCTTTGTTTTGACGGTTGCGATCGTTTTGCGATGTGTGTAAATAGGGGAGAGCGCTGGCATAATTTTTTACTTGCCATTTGCCTCTTTGCACCGCCCCTCGTCTCATCTTCCTCCTCGCGCCCACCTCCATTGCTCTGCGCCCAAGCTCTCTTCTCCACCCTCATCCATCGTTGCAATGGCGAAAGGTGGAGGCTCCAAGCGTGGTGCCGCCGCTGCTGCCGCGACCGATGCGGCCAAGGGCAAGAAGACCGTGGCGGGTACATCTGCGTGCCGCTCTGCTGAAGAAGGCAGCGGGGACTGGGCGAGTCCACCATCAAGGACGCCCATTTGGTCAAGTTCCGCGAGCAGGGGTATCTGCCACCCGCGGAGCAGCTCGCCGTCCGCGCGCCGTCGCCCAAAGGTACTCCCCGAACCACGCGCCAACGAGCGTGTTTGTTTTGCGGAGTTTTTGCCTAGGGCTTTTCGCTTCCCCTCCACGACTTCGTTCGTGGTCTTCTTTTTGCCTACGGGGTGCAGATCCATGATCTCACCCCAAATGGCATTATGCATATCGCGTGTTTCATCACGCTGTGCGAGTGCTTCCTCGCGCGTCGCACCCAGCTGGGCGCTGTGGAAAGCCATCTTCATGGTACGGCCGAACAGAGGAGGTGGTCGCACCTACCCCGTTGGCGGCTGTGGAATCCAGGTGCGCAGCACACCCGCTACTTCCGCCTGAAGACCGTCGACTCCCGCCCAAGGCTGGAGGAAGGGGTGGTTTTATGCGACTGTCGAGCAGGATGCAGCCGCCCCTTTCTCGACTGCTGCTTTCACCAGGACCAAGGCGTGGGATCACCAACTCTCAGCCGAAGAAATGGAGGAGGCAAGCCCTTTGCTGGCTCGGATCGGAGGCATGCTGGACAAGGTCACAGGCATCCATTTGATCGCCACCTTTTGAAGAGGCGGGTGGCCCTCCGTGCCCGAGCGCACCCCATGTGGGAGTATGAGGGCGCGGGTGACTCCACTCGGATGAGCCCAGAGGAGCTGTCAAGGAATGAGCTGCTGACGCATGTGCGGCACACACCAATCTGACGGTAGCCGACACTTGCAACGTCGACTGCCCTGTTGAACCATATGGGTTGGAGAACCCTTTGCTTGAGGTATGTATGTGTTATAGCCTGCTTGCAATGAAGAGTTTGCCACTCGTATGTTCTGCGATATGCGATTTTTTGATCTGACTTTGCAATTTGTGATGTATGCTATGCAGGGTCACTCGACTGCTGCCTCCCTTCCTCCTCTGCCTGAAAATGGCGAGACTGAAGAAACCCAGGTACAGGTGGTGACGACCGAAAGGGGATCAGTCGCCCATCCCTTCTGCCACCACTTCACATGTGGAGGAGGTCGAGGAGGAAGCAGCAGAAAGGTCCAATCTGAAGACAAGGCCACCGCTGACCAAGAAGTCGATACCGCGCCCACCGAAGCGGCGTCGACTGGCCAAGAAGGCGCCTTCTGCTGTGAGTTCACCCGAGGGGCAAGCTTGGAGGAACGGGAATCAGGCTCACCACCTGTTTTCCAAGCCGCTCCTTTGCGTGCGTGCTCAACGAGCTCAACTCTTCCTCTTCAGTCGAGTGGTACCCCAGCTTTTGGAGGCCCAATTTTTGGCGACTCCGAAGATGAGGAGGATGAGGAACACAGGTGTGTGATTGTTGAGTATGATATGGAAATTTTTGTGCTGTCATATTTGTGCTGACCGTCTTTTGCTTTGTTTGCCACAGCGCTGAAAAACAATCAGCCTGGGACTCCTCCAGTCGAGAATGTTCCAACCCTGGAGCACTCGAATTATGCACCGACTGGAAACGAGGCTGCCCAGCCATGGCCACTGATGCTGTCGTTGAGACAGCCAAGGCGGCAACTCCAGATATCGGGACATCAGTCGGCTCCTGAGCCGTGGATGAACCACGTAAGTAGCTTTTTTGCTTGACCCGTTTAGTTGTAGGTCTGTGAGAGTTTTGAATTTTGCTGAATTCGTGTGCTCGCAGCCCTTCTACCACACCTTGGCAGATTCCGCCAAGGCTTATGTCCAGGTGGAACAGGAGAGGGACACCATGCGCGCCGAGCTAGAGCGGCTCAGCCGTGATTCTCCTTTGCGCTGTTGTTTGCTGAGGTTCTTTTTGCAATGCTTGATTTTGTCGAGTATTGAATGCACGCGATTTTGCTGGGTCAGGCGAGAAGAAGGAGCTGGAAGACGCACTCGCCGCGCAACGCGAAGAGTCGAAGAAAGAGCTGGCTGCCGCCACCAACTCAGCCGCTGCACGCGAGCGAGGATATGCTGACCAGCTCGCGGCACTCGCGCAGGCCATGGGAGGTGAGTAATCTTTTCTCCTTTTGATATGATGATATAACTGTCGAGTGTCATGAAATGACTTTTGCCTTTTTTGAATTGTGCGGAAGCTGTTGGCGCACCGGCCTCTGCGGACGTGGCGAGTGACGATCTTTCGCTGGAACAGGCTGTGGGGGCTTAAGCGTCATATGCAACCAGACGAAAGATGCACTCGCCAAATCGACGAGCACACTTGGCGCTGTATACAGGTGGTGTTTCCGACTGGCGTAGTGCCGTCGACGGCGGACGACTTCGCCGACGTGTTTGGCCCCGGGACGTCCACCATGGCGGGTTTCGCTCGCGCCAACACGGTACGCGGATCCGAGTCCACCATCAAGCTTCTTATGGGACATGGGATAGATTGCGACTACGAGGCAGCACTGTCTGCGTTCCCTCGGAAGCCAGATGGGAAGCCTGTTTCTCTGAAGGGGGTGAGCGGAGCCGCCGCGCGACTGGCCGAGGTTTTTATGGCCACCATGGAGCGCCGGGCACTCGAGACTGCCAATCGTCTGCTTAGGAAATCAAATACTTAGGTTTAGGGTAGCTGTACCCTTTTGTTTTATGCCTTGTAATGATACCTTCTGAACTGCGCGAGTCTGCGCTTTGTTTGTGCTACCTTGTTTATGCAAATAGTCTTTTGCTAATGTCTTTCACTCGAAGAGTTGTGTGCTTATGACATGAGTATTAGCTTCTGACACAAACTTTGTGTTTGTGATTATGCTTTTTGAACAGTCACGAGAACTGCTACTGCGACTAGTTCCTCGCAGGCTCAATCACCACCGATCCCAGGGTCAGGTGGTAAATGATGCCAAGGTGATGGAGTTTATGAAGGCCAAATTTGTGAGAATGGAGCAAGATTTGAAGGACGCCAGGCTGAACTGAATCGATTGAGGGCGAGACCCGCGTTGGCTACCCAACGCGGGGAATATGTGCTCGGGGAGATGGATCTTGTGAACAGGCAACTCGAGTGTAAGTTCGAGTCTTGCTCTGTTTACAAGCTTTTTGCGTAGCTATTGTCCTATTTGATCTGACTGGTGCGCCCGTGTTTGTAGCCTTTGTCGACAACTTCCAGGCTGAAAAGATTCGCGTGGAAGGGCGTCTGGATAGCGTGGTTGATGACCCTACAACTGGGCGTCAACACTTTTGGCTTGATAGGTACCATGCCCGCATACTCGCCACCCTGAAGGATCGCGTCTGGCGAAGTGCTGAATTGCTGGAGTTATGCCGGGCAGCGTTTATTCGCCTGAACGAGACTCTTTTTCCTTCGGGGCCACAACCACAAGGGATTCGTGCTTTGTTGAACATCTTCCGTCAAACAAATCCCATTCGAGAGTTGCTGTCTCAGAGACTTGTGATTGGAGCCAACGCTGCAATGGCGAATATGCGTAGTCGAAAACCAAGGTTGGTGTTGCGGACACCTGCAGCCGGAGAGGTTCTCGAACAAAAAGACCTGGATGACACGATCCGAGCTGCGGAGACACTAATCGAGTGCACTCGCGAACAGCTTTGCGGTCACGAGCTGCCCGTAAAGGACGAGCCTGAGGATTAGAATAGTTTGCGAGTGCAATTTTTGTATAGGGGGCAGCCCCCGAGTGTAATTTTTGACTCTTTGTATATTGTATAGTTTGTATACTGTGATTTTTTGTCGAGCCCCCGAGTCAGCCGAGCGGGTTTGTGAAATATGTGTTGGTTGTGAACCAATGGCCGTGCAGCCCCCGAGTTTTCGAGTGCGGCTGCAGAGTTTTTGTGTTCTTTGTTTGGATCCTTGTTACGCAGCCCCGAGCATTCGGGTGCGGCTAAGGCATTGTGTTTCTGCAAGAGCGAGAGCTCATTTGATCGATAACACAGCCCCCGAGGGTTTCGGGTGCGGTTTAGGTATGAATTATGCGGGTAGTAACCACAAAGAAGTCGAAGGAACATTGATTTTATTCCTCTTTTGAATGTTAGGCTGCAGGCCGCCTCATTAAAAACCTTCCAGTCCCTTTAGGTACCCTGGTAAGGAAAAGAGTGATACGTCTCCAACGTATCTATAATTTCTGATGTTTCATGCTTGTTTTATGTATCATTGTCACATGTTTTATATGCATTATATATCATTATTATACATTTTCTGGGACTAACCTATTAACAAGATGCCACAGTGCCAGTTCCTGTTTTCTGCTGTTTTTGGTTCCAGAAAAGCTGTTCGGGCAATATTCTCGGAATTCGACGAAACAAAAGCCAAACCTCCTATTTTTCCGAGGGACACACGGAGCCAGAAGGGCAAGCCAGGGGGAGGCCCACGGCCTCCAAACCACCTCTTGGCGCGGCTGGAAGGGGGGCGGCGCGAGCAGGTGGTTTGGCCCACTCGGGACGCCACCGACGTTGCCCCTTCGCCTATTTAGTCACCCCGACGCGAAAACCCTAAATATATATCTAATACTCCAGAAAGACTTCCGCAGCGCCGTCGCCATCACGAGACCTCGTTTCGGGGGTTAGAAGTTCCTGTTCTGGCACCCTGCCGGGACGGGGATTGACCCCCGGAGCCATCTCCATCGACTCCACCGCCTCCACTTTGACTCCATGATGGTTTGTGAGTAGTTCCCCCATGGACTACGGGTTCTTGGCTGTAGCTAGTTGGTACTCTCTCCCATGTACTTCAATACAATGATCTCATGAGCTGCCTTACATGATTGAGATCCATATGATGTAATTGGTGTTGTGTTTGTTGGGATCCGATGAATTGTTACATTATGATCAGATTGTTCATCATATTATCATACTATTGTTTATTTAAGATCTTGCATGCTCTCCGGTACTTGTGGTTACCCTGATCAAGTAGTTGCTTGTATCTCCAAGAGGGAGTATTTATGCTAGATAGTTGGGTTCAACCTCTATTTAACCTGGGATAGTGACAGCAAGTTCTAAGGTTGTAGATGTGTTGTTGCCACTAGGGGTAAAACAGCAATGCTTTGTCTAAGGATGAATGTGTTGTTTACATTATGCACAATACTTAATGCAATAATCTGTTGTTTGCAACTTAATACTGGAAGGGGTGCGGATGCTAACCGGAAGGTGGATTATTTAGGCACAGATGCATGCTGGATAGCGGTCTGTGTACCTTGTCGTAATGCCCAATTAAATACTACAGTAAACTTTATCTTATCATAAGCATGCATTGTCATGCCCTTACAATTATCAATTGCCCAACTGTAATTTGTTCACCCAACACCTGTTATTTGTTTGGAGAAGTTACCACTAGTGTAGATAGCTGGGAACCCCGGTCCATTTGTCATCATCATTGCACCCCAGTCCATTTGTCATCATCATTGCTCTCTGGTCCTATATGTCATTAGAAGTAGTATCAACTATTTTCTGGTGCCATTGCCTCCGTGTTACTGCTGCTGTGTTACTGTTACTATTGCTCTCATATTACTGCTGCTTTCACATCACCCCTGTTACTAGTGCTTTTCCAGGTGCAGCTGAATTGACAACTCAGTTGTTAAGGCTTATAAGTATTCTTTGTCTCCCCTTGTGTCGAATCAATAAATTTGGGTTTTACTTCCCTCGAAGACTGTTGCGATCCCCTATACTTGTGGGTTATCAAGACTATTTTCTGGCGCCGTTGCCGGGGAGCATAGCTCTACTCATAAGTTCACCTGGGGAGTACACTCTACCTCTCTCTGTTTTTATTTTATTTTGTCTTGTCTAGTTTACTTGTGTCTAGTTTATTTTTGCTTAGTTTATTTGTGTTAGTTTATTTTTGTTTAGTTTATTTTTGCTTAGTTTACTTTTGTTTAGTTTATTTTTGCTTTGTTTTGTTTTTCTATAAACTCGAAAATCCATAAAAATTTGAAAAACCAAAAAATTAAAAACTGTTGTTATGGAAGAACCCACAACCTATTTGGAGCTTATGGAATTATATATGAAGTATAGAGAATCAAAAAAGGGTGAAGTCATGAGTGCTGTGTTAGAAAAGTTGAATACAATTGCTAATGTCTTGCTTAAACGCCATGATATAAACTGTTGCTCTAAACAGGATACTAAACATCTTAAATTCCAATGTGGCTTTAGTGAAGAAGTTTTAATTGTGAACTATCATTGGAATAACTATATTCATCTTGGGTTCGAAGAAGTAGAACAATTTGTTTTATTTATGGGAGCCTCTGAGATAGAATCTTTCATGGCTAAAAATTATGAAACTTGTATTGCTTGTAAGGACCTTAAAGATTATGTCTCTTCTATCCTTGATTATTGCATAGAACATTACAGCAATAATCCTTATATCGTTGATTACAAAGAGAGACTCATTAATGCACAAGAATGCACTCACAATTTGCAGGAACCTGTGGAAGAAGAAATTGCTGAACCTGAAAGCTCATTAGATGAAAAAGAGGAGGAGAGTGATGAACAAAAGGAGGAAGAATGGATTAGCTACCCATGCCTACCTTCTAATGAGAGTAACTCTTCATCTCTTACATTATTTGATTGCCCTCCATGCTTACCCAAGGAGGATGAATGTTATGTTCCTGTTGATTCTCTTGAAATTTTTCCTATAAGTAAAACTTGTGAAAATGATTATGCTACTGTTATATATGATAATCCATGCTATTTTAATAAATCTTATGATAATCCTTTATTTGTGGCTGATATCGAAATGCATGGTACTAAAGAGTTTTGCTTAGAAAATGTTTATGATAAAGCTCTAGATGATGGTCCTATGTTACTTGATAATATTAATTGTACCACTAATGAAAATGGGATTGGAGAAGTCTTGACTTTATCTAGTAGTCCCATATCTTTTGAGATTGATCAATCATCTTGTTATAAAATTGTTACATGTGGGTTCGAAATTTTAAATCCCACTACTTATGAGCTTGATAAAAACTATGTGTTTGTAGATCATGAAAAGCATGCTTTGTGTGATAGTTATATTGTTGAGTTTATTCATGATGCTACTGAAAATTACTATGAGAGAGGAAAATATGGTTGTAGAAAATTTCATGGTACTAAAACACCTCTCTATATGCTGAAACTTTTGAAGTTACTCTTGTTTTATCTTCCTATGCTTGTCACTTTGTTCTATATGAATTTATTTGTGTACAAGTTTCCTATGCATAGGAAGTGGGTTAGACTTAAATGTGTTTTGAATTTGCTTCTTGATGCTCCTTTTGCTTCATTTTCTATTTTTCATGAGAGCATCATTAAAACTATCAAGCCTAGCTAAAAGGCATTAAAGAAAAGCGCTCTTGGGAGACAACCCATGTGTTATTTCTGTAATTTTTCTTTTGCTTTTTGAGTCAAGGAGCTTGCTTACTTCTGTAACAACTCCTTTGTATATTTATTTTATTGCATTGTTGTGCCAAGAAGAGCCTCTAATGATTAGATGATGCTAGATTTGGATTTCTGCGCAGGGACAGATTTTTGCTGTCCACGGTTTTGAGCTTTATAAATTCCAGAAAAATTGAAAAATTCTAAAAAATTCACGCATGATCCTTATATATGTACGCATCTTTCATTAGTTTCACGTTTTCCGATTTGAGCAACGGAAGTACCTCGAAAAAATGCGTCTTTACTGGCTGTTCTGTTTGACAGATTCTGTCTCTGTTTTTTGCATTGTCTCTTGTGGACTTTAAGTAAGGCTTTCTAGACGTGGAGGGCTGTACTAATGTTTTATTGAGTATTGCAATGTGTCACTACAGAACCTAAAGTGGATTAATGATTTTGAGTACTAACCCCTCTAATGAAGTTTATGAGAAGTTTGGTGTGGCAGAAGTTTTCAAGAGTCAAGAGAGAAGGATGATATTGTGATCAAGAAGAGTGAAGAGCCTAAGCTTGGGGATGCCCCCGTGGGTCACCCAAGCATATTTCAAGAAGACTCAAGCATCTAAGCTTGGGGATGCCTTGGGCATCCCCTTCTTCATCATCAACTTATCAGGTCATCTCTAGTGAAACTATATTTTAATTCGGTCACATCATATGTGTTGTTCTTGGAGCGTCTGTGTGCTTTTATTTTTGTTTTATTCTCTGATCATATCAATGTCAGATCCTATCTATCTTGTTTGGGAGAGAGACACGCTCCGCTTTTTCATTTGAATACTCCTATTCTTCACTTATAATTGTTGAGTATTCATTTTCGCACTGTTTAGCTTCTAGCTCTTGGTTTTCATGTATCTCTTGTTCAGAGCTATTAGTTATTTTATAGAAAGTACTCTCTTACTTCACTTATATTTATTTGGAGAGTTGCTTGGTTGATGTGTTGGTCCAGAAATTTTTGCATGTGGTAGTGGTATAATGAAAAACTTGCATAATCTTGTAGATCTTTGAACTTTGATAATCTGATTCTTTGCAAACGTTTTGAGGTATTTAGATGGTAAAGCTTGCTGGTTAATTAAGTTAAAATCATTAGTGGATTGTTGTCTTTAGGCTTGTACCGTACTACAAACTCTAAAATTGTTGAAGGTGTAGTTGGACTTGATAGCTTTCCATGTCTGAAAGTTCATTGTAATAACTAAGTTGTGCTGAAGGTCGAGGGATCTAACGGGGTACTTGTGCCACCGTGAACGGCCCTTCTTGGAGTGAATTTTAATCATGCTCTTAATGTTGAACCTGCTAGTTGTTTGCAATAAACTTGTGAGTTCTTTTTGACTAATGTTAAGCTACGGTTTTTGGCACTTCCACCATCCAAATTTGCTAGCCTCTTCGGTGCTGTGCATTGCCTTCTGCTCACATTGAGAGTTGTGCATACTTCGCCGGTACATCCAACCCCGTGGAGGACTTCCTCTTGTTCTCCTACACATAAGCCTATACATCTTCCTCAAAACAACCACCATACCTACCTACCACAGCATTTCCATAGCTGTTCCGAGATATATTGCCATGCAACTTCCATTTACATTACATGACTTGTTGTCATTCATCACTTATATATTGCTTTGCATGATTCTATACAGCTGATGTGTGGTTTACCCATGTTACGCTAGATCATTGCATATCCTGCTACACTGGCAGAGGCATACAGTTTCATACATCATGTCTTGTTCGTTATGAGTTATATGTACCAAAAAGTGTGTTGTCATATTAGAATGTTGCCCCTGAAAGTGAAAAGTGCTATGTGGCCATCGAAAAGAGAAACAGAAAAAAAAGGAAAAAAAAGAATAAAGAAAAAGGGGGCAACATTACTATCCTTTATCCACACTTGTGCTCATGTTATAGCACCTGCATTATTCATAGTCATCATTTGTGCTCATGTTTAGCACCTATACTCCATGTGAGAGAGTTTTCATGTTCTACTAGTATAACTATGTGGGGAATTTACACTATAGAACTTGGGTTGTATATTCCAATGATGAGCTTCCTCAAAAGTGCTCTAGGTCTTCATGAGCAACCAAGTTGGATGCACCCCTACTAGTTCCATTGGAGAGCTTTCATACACATATAGCTCTATGTGCATCCGTTGCATGGCAATCACTACTCCTTACATAGCTTCGATTATAAGACTTCCTCTTGTCTAATGATCACTTATAGCTTTGTGAGACTTTCTTCCATTGGCCTTCCAAACCCCCATTAATGTTCTCTTTGCCATAACATCCTGGTGCCAATACCAAATGCTTGCGCTCACCGGTTGAGTAGATTTCGAAACAGTTGATTCATGACGTTCATGTTTATGTTTACTTGGCTGAATCCTTCATGTTATGAAAATTTGCTTGATGTTTGGATTGAAGGATAGAACTCCTACGCTGGATACTTAAACCATCTTTAATGAACCTTGTACGGTTTCATGTCTTTAAAGCGATAATTCATGAAAACTTTTAGCTTGTTTGACTCTTGCTTTATTATCTCTTATATCAACTATAGACATTTGCTTTGAATGATTTGATCTCAGCTCACATGCCTTACATTATTATTGGATCAAGATTATGTTGGTAGCATGTCACTTCAGAAATTATTTTCTTTTTATCGTTTACCTACTCGAGGACGAGTAGGAACTAAGCTTGGGGATGCTTGATACGTCTCCAACGTATCTATAATTTCTGATGTTTCATGCTTGTTTTATGTATCATTGTCACATGTTTTATATGCATTATATATCATTATTATACATTTTCTGGGACTAACCTATTAACAAGATGCCACAGTGCCAGTTCCTGTTTTCTGCTGTTTTTGGTTCCAGAAAAGCTGTTCGGGCAATATTCTCGGAATTCGACGAAACAAAAGCCAAACCTCCTATTTTTCCGAGGGACACACGGAGCCAGAAGGGCAAGCCAGGGGGAGGCCCACGGCCTCCAAACCACCTCTTGGCGCGGCTGGAAGGGGGCGGCGCGAGCAGGTGGTTTGGCCCACTCGGGACGCCACCGACGTTGCCCTTCGCCTATTTAGTCACCCCGACGCGAAAACCCTAAATATATATCTAATACTCCAGAAAGACTTCCGCAGCGCCGTCGCCATCGCGAGACCTCGTTTCGGGGGTCAGAAGTTCCTGTTCTGGCACCCTGCCGGGACGGGGATTGACCCCCGGAGCCATCTCCATCGACTCCACCGCCTCCACTTTGACTCCATGATGGTTTGTGAGTAGTTCCCCCATGGACTACGGGTTCTTGGCTGTAGCTAGTTGGTACTCTCTCCCATGTACTTCAATACAATGATCTCATGAGCTGCCTTACATGATTGAGATCCATATGATGTAATTGGTGTTGTGTTTGTTGGGATCCGATGAATTGTTACATTATGATCAGATTGTTCATCATATTATCATACTATTGTTTATTTAAGATCTTGCATGCTCTCCGGTACTTGTGGTTACCCTGATCAAGTAGTTGCTTGTATCTCCAAGAGGGAGTATTTATGCTAGATAGTTGGGTTCAACCTCTATTTAACCTGGGATAGTGACAGCAAGTTCTAAGGTTGTAGATGTGTTGTTGCCACTAGGGGTAAAACAGCAATGCTTTGTCTAAGGATGAATGTGTTGTTTACATTATGCACAATACTTAATGCAATAATCTGTTGTTTGCAACTTAATACTGGAAGGGGTGCGGATGCTAACCGGAAGGTGGATTATTTAGGCACAGCTGCTTTCACATCACCCTGTTACTAGTGCTTTTCCAGGTGCAGCTGAATTGACAACTCAGTTGTTAAGGCTTATAAGTATTCTTTGTCTCCCCTTGTGTCGAATCAATAAATTTGGGTTTTACTTCCCTCGAAGACTGTTGCGATCCCCTATACTTGTGGGTTATCAAAGAGCGCGTCTCAAACCTGCAGCCATCCGACATATAGCCTATTACATTGTATGACTGTGAGCACTTTATGCGTAGAAACGGCGCAGTGCGCAACGTTCCAAGGATTATGAGAAGTTCGCCTGTCTTCGCGTGCTTCAGTCGATATGCGCCTCCACCAAGGACCTCCGTGATGATGAAGGGACCCTCCCATGGGGAAGCGAGCTTGTGCACCTTCTTTTGCTTCAGTCGAAGAACCAGGTCGCCAACGACGAAGGACCTGGTGCGCAGTCGACGGCTGTGGTAGTTGCGAAGGTCCTGCTGGTAAACAGCTGTGCGGGCCAAGGCCGTGTCGCGCGCCTCATCGAGCAAGTCGACTGCGTCTTCGAGTGCTTCTTCCGCGTCTTCTTCATTGTATGCTTCAACTCGTGGCGCATTGAACCTTACGTCTGATGGCAGAATTGCCTCTGCACCATAGACCATGAAGAATGGGGTGAACTGCGTAGAAGTGTTGGGAGTTGTGCGTAGGCTCCATAGCACAGATGGTAGTTCTTCGACCCAAGCACCCGCAGCTCTTTTGAGTGGCACCAGGAGGCGCTTCTTGATCCCACTCGTCACAAGTCCATTGGCCTTTTCGACTTGGCCATTGGATTGTGGATGCGCCACGGATGCGTAGTTGAGCGTAATGTCCTGCTCTTTGCAGAAGGTTTTGAACTCCTCAGCCGTGAAGTTTGTGCCGTTATCAGTGATGATACTGTTTGGGACACCGAAGCGGTAGATGATGCTCTTTATGAAGTTGACTGCCGTAGTAGCAGTCGAATTTGTGATGGGGACCGCCTCGATCCACTTTGTGAACTTGTCGACTGCCACCAGTAGGTGAGTATGCCCGCCATGCGATGATTTTTTGAGTGGCCCAACCATATCGAGCCCCCATTGGGCGAAAGGCCAGGCCAGCGGTATAGTCTTCAACGCCGATGCGGGTGCGTGCGGCCTTGTTGCGAATTTCTGGCAGCCGACGCACCTTTTGACTATGTCCTCCGCGTCTTTGAGTGCTGTAGGCCAGTAAAACCCTGCGCGAAAGGCTTTGGCTACGAGTGATCGACTGCTGGCGTGATGCCCACAGGTACCTGCATGAATATCTCGAAGTATGGCTTGGCCATCTTCGAATGCGATGCATCTTTGGAACATACCTGATATGCTGCGCTTGTATAACTCGCCGTTGATAACGGTGTATGCTTTTGATCTTCGAGTCACGCGTCGGGACTCGGTTATGTCATCTGGTAGCTCGCCACGGAGTATGTAAGCCAGAAAAGGTTGAGTCCAAGTTGGCTCAATGAGGAGTACCTCGACTGGGGGGTCCTCTGTGCTGGGCGCTTTGCTTTTGGCTGGCGTAGTCGACGGAGGAGGCTCTCGTTTCTCCTTGATAGATCTGTGTTCGATGCGCTCGAGGAAGACACCAGGTGGAATTTGTGCGCCAGTTGAGCCAAGATTGGCTAGCATGTCTGCTTCTTCGTTACTTTCCCTTCCTATGTGCCTCAACTCACAGCCTCGAAGCTGCCCTCCAGTGTGTTGTACAGGTCGCGATAAGCGATCATGTTGTCCGCGATTGCGTCGCAGGCCTTCATTGTTTGCTGCACCACGAGATTGGAGTCGCCGTAGATCATCAATCGAGTGCACCCAAGTGCTTTTGCCATCCGCATGCCATGGATCAGAGCCTCGTATTCAGCCTCGTTATTGGAGGGTAGTTTGAATCCCATCTGCAAAACATAACGTAGCTTGTCCCCTTTTGGTGATATGAGGATGACGCCTGCGCCTGCGCCTTCGTGTTTCTTGGACCCATCGAAGTACATGGTCCAGGAATTGGACACGTCTGGTGCTCCAGGTAATTGGGCCTCTATCCACTCGGTTGTGAAGTCGGGTAGGACTTGTGCTTTGATAGCCTTCGGGTGCTCGTACTTGATGTCTCTTGGAGCCAGCTCGATGAGCCATTTTGCGACTCGACCCGTTGCATTGGGGTTTGTGAGGATATCACCGATTGCTGAGTTACTTACCACGGTGATCGGGTGCTCGGTGAAGTAGTGTGTCAACTTCCTTGAGGACATGAATACAGCGTATGCCAGCTTTTGATAGTGCGGGTACCGCTGTTTTGATATGGAGAGAACCTCGCTCAGGTAGTAGACTGGACGTTGTATGCTTTGGATGTGCCCCTCCTCCATGCGTTCGACTACCAGTACGGTGCTCACCACCCTGTTTGTAGCCGAGACATACAGGTAGAGTGGTTCCCGTTCCTTAGGTGCGACGAGGATCGGAGGGCTTGTGAGGATCCGCTTGAGATCTGTGAAGGCTGCTTCAGCTTCTGGCGTCCACTCGAACTTGTCCGCCTTCTTCATCAGTCGATAGAATGGTAGAGCCTTTTCACCCAGTTTGCTGATGAATCGACTGAGCGCTGCTACTCGTCCTGCTAGTTTCTGCACATCGTGAAGCTTTGAAGGCCTTTGCATTGTGAGGATGGCCTGTATTTTCTCCGGGTCTGCTTCGATTCCACGGGCAGAGACTAGGTACCCTAGAGCTGCCCGGCTGGAACGCCGAACGTGCACTTCTTAGGATTGAGCTTGATATGGAAGCGTTTGAGGTTTGCGAACGTCTCCCTCAAATCGTCGAGTAGTGTGTGTTCTTCCCTTGTGGTAATGACAATGTCATCCACGTAGACCTGGACGTTGCGTCCGATTTGCTTTTTGAGGCAGTCCTGCATCATGCGCTGGTATGTTGCACCCGCGTTTTTGAGCCCAAAGGGCATAGTTGTGTAGCAGTAGACCCCGAGTGGGGTTATGAACGCCGTTTTTTCTTCGTCTTCTTGCTTCATCCTTATCTGGTGATAACCTGAGTAAGCATCCAGAAAGGAGAGTCGTGCGCATCCGGCGGTGGAGTCGACGATCTGGTCGATTCGGGGTAGCGGGAAGTGATCCTTTGGACAGCACTTGTTCAGCGCTGTGAAGTCCACGCACATCCGAAGGATGTCTGTATGCTTCTTCTCTACGAGTACGGGGTTGGCCACCCATTGTGATTTCTTGATTTCCCTAATGAATCCTGCTGCGAGTAACCGGTCGACTTCAGATTCGACTGCGGTTCGCTTTGGGCCGGAGATTCGACGCATCGTTTGCTTGACTGGCTTTGCATCTGGAAACAATTGGAGAGAGTGCTCGGCGAATTCCCTGGGAATACCTGGCATGTCGGCTGGACACCACGCAAATATTTCCCAGTTCTCACGGAGGAATTCGACGAGCGCGCCTTCCTATGCGATAGGCAGGCTCGAAGATATGTTGACTGTCTTGGACGGATCGGTCGGGTGCACCTGATGCGACCTTGTGTCATTTGTAGCATTGAAGGATCTGTCGACTGCCAACTTCTTATGCTCCGGAAGGAGTGTGCGGTCGTTGGAAATCGCCAGTCGGCGAGTGATTCTTCCACCCCGAACATCTCGGAGATTTTGCTGAACTCGCGGTCGCAAGCATCGGACCTTTGAAAGTTTCCACGGACAGTGATGACTCCCTTTGGTCCTGGCATCTTCAGCGTGAGGTACGCGTAGTGTGGCACCGCCATGAATCGAGCAAACGTCGGGCGACCAAGAATAGCATGGTATTGTGATTTCCAGTCGACGACCTCGAACTCAATCGACTCTGTCCTGAAGTGGCTTTTGTCCCCGAACGTAACGTCGAGTTGTATGGTGCCTTCTGGGCTAATTGCTTTGCCAGGAACGATACCGTGGAAGGTATTTGAAGATTTTGGGAGGTTTTCGACTGACCTGTTCATTTTGCGGAGCGTGTCCGCGAAGATGATGTTTATGCCGCTGCCTCCATCCATGAAGACCTTGGTCATGGCGTAGCCTCCTATTTGCGCGTCGAGTACCAGAGCCGCGTGCCCTGGTCGAACTACAGCTGGGGGATGATCCTCTCGACTGAAGCTTATGATGGTTTCCGATCCCTTCAGAAATTCGGGCACGGCAGGAGGTGCCATGACAGCCATGTTCACCTGTCGAGTGATTAGCTTTTGCTGCCTGTTGGAGGGGCGACCCTTTTGTATCATGTACATCTGCCCGTGGGGCTGTGGATATTGATCATCTTCCGCCCGTAGTACGGGTTGTATGGCACCTGCGAGGTTTGCGCCTGGAGCAGGCTGTGGTGGTGGTTGCGGTGGCGGCTGTGGCGCCATGAGAGCGGGCACAGCGTTCGGCTGTGGTGCGGGTGCAGGCGTGGGCTGAGCAGGTGCTGGGCCGTACCTTTTGAGTCGTATCATGTAGTCAGTCGCCATTTGGTCGAATTCCCTGCAGTTCCTTAGGGTGTGATTGGAGCGTAGTTTTCCGTCGTCCCCCTTGAAGAGGTGGAATCTGCACCAGTCGTCCATCTTTTCCTCGAATGACCGCTCGGGTTTTGCGTCGCTGCGTTTGCGCCATTCTTGCCTTTTGTAGCTGTCGCTCCGCTGCTCGCGATCTCGACTGTCCCGTCGATCATCCGAGCGTCGATTGCTTCTATCTTGGTCCTCCCGGGTTGTGTGTATCCAGCCGCCATGAACTCGGGTCTGTTATCGTCGTAAGGACGTTTGGAACGTTTGCGCCTGCGATCTTCTCTGTATGAATCTCTGCGGCCTCGACTGCCGCTTTCGTAGTTGTCGCGTGGTGGGGAAGCACGGGATCTGCGTACAGAATCCTCTCCATCTGCCCACTCAGTCGCAACTTTGATGAGGTCAGCCAGGGAGGTTGGCTTTTCACGACCAAGTGCCTCTTTGAAGTCCTTCCTGGCGAGACCTTGTATGAAGGCATCCATGGCCCTGTCTTCTGACACTTTGCCAACCGAATTGCGTATTTCGGTCCACCGCCGTATGTATGATCTCAACGACTCGTCTGATCGTTGAGTGCATGCCTTAATTCTTCGAATGTCTTCGGGCGCTCACACAGAGGCTCGAAGTTTTTGATGAAGTCTCTGCGGAAATCGTCCCACGAGTCGTATGATGATGGAGGGAGTGCCTTGAGCCAGTCGCGGGCAGTTCCTTCGAGCATGAGTCGTATGTACTGCATCGCCGTGGTGTTCGTGCCACGCTGGCATGCCACGGCGAGTCTGTAATCTTCTAGCCACCCGGAAGGTTCTTGGCGACCGTTGTACTTGGGTTGTTCGCCTGTCAACTTGAACCTTTGGGCATCCGCGTCTCACGGATGCGTCGAGTGAAGCACAATGCTCCGCATGGCTCTGGTTCGCGATCAGAGTATGAATCGCTGCTATAGGATCTTCGAGATCTGCTTCTGCTGGACCTGTGCCGGCGCGTGCTTCTCCTTCCTTCATCCGAGTGGTGGCTGCGACCACTGCGATGATGTGCTGCGTGTCGTGAGTCGACTATGTCGCGATCGCGATTCCTTGCTGGAGTTTTGTCTTCTGGCTGTATAGCCTGTGCCGCTAGAGCTAGCGATTTGAGTTGTTGGCGATGCAGGGCTGCGTTAGGGTCATTCGCCGGAGGTTGCATTGCCTTGAGGTAAGCACCTACGGAGAATAATGCACCCGCAGCAGTTTTGGGCACTGGGATTCCGTTAGCGTCCTCTGTCATGAACGACAGGTTACGGGTGATTGCTACCCTTTCATGTTCTGGAAGGCTTGCCAACCGCGACCTAGGTCGTGGGGTTGGTTGCATTGTGGACCCGAGGGATTGCTCCCTTCTTCGGGCACTCGAGAGGCTGGCTTGCCTTTTGCGCTCTTCGAGCGTCGCTCGGTAGTTTTGCAGTCGAATTGACTCCTGCCAGTTGAAGTACTGGAAGGTCAACATCTCCTCTGGGGTGGAATTTGGTGGCATCATTGTGCACTCCTTTATGACTTTATCTGCTTTTGCTGCCATCTCCTCCGTGATTGTCAAGGTTGTGACCCCATCCGGCATGGTTACCGTGCATGGGAATTGTGCAGGCCTGCGAGCGGCTGCGTCTGCGGATGATTCTGCGGAGAAGGCCACGTAGACCTGATGGGGCGTGACCCGTGGACAGGTGTATGTGCTGTCGATTCCAGTCATGGACTCGACGTCGCCGTCGAGGCTCATGTCAGAGCCAGTGTGTTCATCGAGTAGATCTTCGAGGCGAATCTCGTTGTCGATGTGCTCATCGCCTATGCTCATCTCGGTGTTGGCGAAGCCATTATGGATTTCTGAGTCGAGGTTGGTGTTGGTGAAGATCTCCGAGTCGACGTTGCTGTCGTTATGAATCGCGGGCTCGTAGAAGTCATCGAGGGAGATCCCGCAGTCGAAACTCTCGTCGAGTGGTAGGTTGAAGTCGACGTTGCTTGTGCGGTATGCTGATTCTGCCTCCTCGCCTTGGAGTTCCGTCATCATGAACCTGTCGATCTCGCCGGTCGACATGGTTGTTGCGGGCGAGCAGGCTTCAGGAATCGACGACGGGGCGAGCGCAGTCGACGGAGCCTCGAGTGCGCCCAGCGCCAGTTGTTGCGGATCTGTCGAGTCCTGCGTGCCAAGATTGTTTACGAAAAAATTGAATGCTCCAACAGTTAAACTCAAACCTGATTCAAGGCCGGAAAACGCCTCCTGAAGCTCCGGCGAGTGCGGATTGAAATTCATTGGAAGAGCAGATGCGCTTTTTGCAGGTGAAGCGGGCAGGCTGCCGCTTTTCGAGTGGATCGGCGAGTCGCCGTGTGTCGCCTGGATCGGCGAGTTGCTGTTTGCTGACATGGCCGGCGAGTTGCCGTTTGCAGATGAGATCGGCGAGTTGCCGTTTGCTGGTGTGATCGGCGATTTGCCGTTTGCTGTTGGGACCGGCGAAACTTCGAGTCCAGCGCTATTCTTTCCCACAGACGGCGCCACTTGACGAGGGGTAGACTCATCAAGACCCATGGTTAAGGTCCCTAGGTTATGAATATGGGGGAGAGAACGTGGTAGAGCTGGAAGTATCGTCGGCTGACAAGCAGGGCAAAGATTTTACCCAGGTTCAGGGCCCTCGTGTGGAGGTAACACCCCTACGTCCTGCCTGTCTGTTATTGCTTTGTGAATATGATGGTTACAAGGGTCCCGGCGAGATGTCGATCTCGCTAGGGTTTTGGTGGCTCTGAAAGTACGTGTCTGGTTCGATGGCCCTCCCAGTCCTTAAATAATAGGCTGGGTCTCGGGTGTTCGTAACCGACTCGATTTACAAGTAAGGAAACTCTAAACCGACTATTGTTTCGCCAAACTTGGAGGATACTCATCTTCGTGGGCCTCCCTTCATGGGCTTCATGTAGGCTCTGATAGTTGGGCCTAGTCGATACGTGCACCAGGTACCTCATGGTAGGGTACCCGATAGGCATACCCATGTCATGCGGTGATATAAGAAAACGACATTTTCTGCAGAGATATACGTATCTTTAATATTAAATGGGATTTGGTGATGGTGGTAGGTCGCTCCACAACACTCATCATCTAATTAACAACCTAGATCGTCTACTTCAACATCTCCACTCAACGTCTAATCAATCTACGTCGTCCGCTCTCCATTCAAACTCCCGCATTATACACTTTTATCATCTCCCTGCACCAATCCCACTCTGAACTTCTTCCCCACCCCACCCCGGGTGATTTCCCTCGTCTCATATGCAAAAGTTTCCTCTCGCCCGCTAGGGTTTCTCACGGCTGAGACCCCCTCGCCACAGATGCTGCCGGTTTTCTCTCCCAGCCCTTGCTGCCTAACATCGTCTCCATCCCTGTCCAGCTTTTTTGTCAGCCATCACCAAGCTCCCTAGCCAGCAACACGTGTGGTAGGGACAAGTAGCATATATGGGCGCCCGTCGATCGCCGCAGTGTTTGTTATCGCTGCGTGTGATCTAGGCATTAAGAGGAAGACGACGGCAACACACGTGGTGTCCCGGGCGTCTTGAGGGAAGGGTAGGCAGTGTAAGAAACATCAGTTTGCACTCGGCAATGTTGGATGTATGCTCAAAAGGCAATAAAGTTTAACATCTGATTCATAATTATGCTTCACGATTCTATGCTATAACTGCGGTGACTCCTGAATATGTGATTCAGAGAAAAACTCACTCGCATGTGTAGATACATGAACAGAATAAAGTATATCCTAGTCTTGCCTTTTAGACCAATTCGTTGATTGCTAGAGACCACATTTTCCTGGTCTGGGGCATTGTTTATGTCAGCATCAATGAGTGACATATTGTTGGTGGAAACATATGGCTGGGTAGACCCAAATCATTGATATGCTAAGAAGATTCCAAAGAGTCTTTTTGTCCTTAGTGCAATATCGCAGATGGTTATTATATGACATGTCCTTAGACCATGAGGTTATTGGGTTATGCATACTGGAAGAATTACTTTGATACTGTCAACGCCATGGTCGTAACTGGGTGGCAAAACGGCCGTCACTGGGTGATTACCAAGGTGTGCATATATCCTGATGTTTCAAGATGGGAAATTACTCCTCCGTCAAAAGAGAGATACTTCCAGGGCCTACTCGGTATGTATGATATCCAATATGTTCTGCAGACAATGCATGATGAAGTTACATCATGTGGGATATCAGATTACGGGAACGAGAAAAGGAAACTTACCGTAACGATATAGACAGAGATATAGTGAATCAGGGATTGATTCATGAAAATATCGGGAATACTTTATCTCGGTAATTTCAGTATAGTGAGTAATGGGAATGACGAATTAATAATCAACAGGTTCAACAGAGTGTTATTCGCATAACGGTTGCAGTTATTCAGGTAGCCCATGTATCTGACCCTGGCTGGTGATTAGATGGAAACATCTAATTATAGCTACACGTTATCGAACCTGTAGGGTAACACGCTTAAGTCAGTTATAGTTTGTTGTATATATGGTTGGTCTGCATACCGAGAGAGTATCATCGAAATGGTTTCTGTGTGGTAGATAATATCTTTATCAGAGAGATTAGATTATGCAGATACTAGGTGTCTCGGAGTAATAGAAATAGTATCTATCACTAGTCGGATTTATTTCGAAGGTTTATATAAGAGGGAAATATTTATCCGGAGTATTTGTCCGCGGACATTGGGTGTCCCGGATCATGTAAGAGTGTTTCATATGATAATTAATTAATTCGGAGAATATTCTGTAAAAGGAAATATTCAAATAAGAATTAATTAGAAAACATATTAATTAATTAAACATTAATTTATTTAATTAATAAATAATTATTGGAAAATATTAAATAAATTGGAGCCATCGAAGTGGGCTGCCAAGTGGGCCCGCACCCCACATGGGCGGGTGGGCCAAGGCGCCTGGGGAGAAGTTCCCCCCATGGGCGAAACCCTAGATGGGCCGAAAGGCCCATGGGGGGAGACGGTTTGGGGGGAGCCTTGTTGGACAAGGACTCCTCCCTCCCCCCCCCCCCCCCCCCCCCAAACCGAATTGGGCAAGGGGAAGACTTTCCCCTTTCCCAAGCCGACTTGGACTAGGGGAAAGCTTTCCCCTTCCACAAGTCCCTCCACCCCTTGGCCTCCTATATAAACCCCCACTCCCTCTCATTTGGAGACACACAAGTTTAGATCTCTTCTAGTTGGATTAGAGGGTTCCTCTCTCCAATTAGATCTAGATCTAGATCTCAAATCTCTCTCTCCCTCCTTCTCATGTGTTGAGATCTCTACCTTCATATATACACCAGCGGTGAGTGCTTCAAGTGTGGACGGCGAAGCCCTGCTAGAATAGATCAGATTATGCGTGCGAAACGCAGAGGGGTGATCCGTTGAGAAACGGTTGACCCTATCTCACTCTGTTGGATCAAGGCGGGACGCGAGGAGTCTACGATATTCTCTTGGCTAGGCTTAGCCGAGGGAGTTCTTCCACAAGCTTTATCAACGTCATCATCGACATCTCTTCCGCTTCAACGGTGTCGGTAACGATTTACAGTTAGATCAAATATGCATGTCTTGTCACTTGTATCTTCATACTAGATCTTGTCTGTTGCGTTGTAGTGGCGAAATTTTTTGTTTTCCATGCACGCTACCCAATAGGCAATTCCCGAGGCAAGCCGTCGGCAAAGCTTTTCGGTATAGATCACATCGGCAATGAGGACTTTGCCAACGGTTTTGTGTCTGGTACTCAGCAAAGACTTTGCCGAGTGATTTTAGTGTCGCTCGACAAAAAAATAGAGACAGCAATTTAGAGACCCACCCATTAGGGCTTTGTCGTGTGGCTGCACGGGTTCTCGCAAAGAATCGATAACCTAGGACCACTTTGTCAGTGCTTTCCATATGCCCGATAGTGGCTAAAAACCCTTTGCAAAAAGTTTAGAGTGGAGACAATCAAAACCCACTAAAGGCTCCGGCGGACTGCATTCAATAACAGGTTGCCAGTCGAGACTCACCCTCTCAGCCGTTAAACTAAACCAAGTTTGATTAAGTAAGGCATATACCTCAGAGATGCCCAGAACAAGCATCATTTTTCGTGACTCGTTGGAATTTAGTTGCGAATCCATATACAGTATATCCACCAGCCAGCATAAACAAGCTAGTGCTGCAAAACTCTAGTACGAAATTAGTTCAGTCACACACAGACCTATATACATCATATATATCTTTATCGAAAAAAATACATCATATATATAATTACTCAAGCATGCCATAATTAGCATGTATAACATGACTTTTGTGTGCATCGATGCCCACGTAATCAAGTACGTGCCCAATCATTTAATCGGAGCATGTTGTTATTGGTGAGTAATCCCTCTATCTTGTTTTGTTGCCATCTGGCTCTACACCCAAGCGAATGAGGCATTGGGAATCCATACCCATCTATATAGCGTAAACAAAATTCGTCAAATTTCAGAAAACAATCACGAAACAAAAGATTTTCGGTTAGATGCGAAAAAAGATTATTTTGATCGAAAATTTCGGTCAAGATTTTAATTTCTCTAAGATTTTGCTCTTTCAAAAAGAAAGAAAACATGTTCTTGTCGTGAACTTGGATGTAGCGTAGTGGTGGAGGCCTAGGTACTTGTTTGGTTAGCCCAATATCCAAACGCAGTGGAGACGATCAAAACCCACTATCAGCTCATACGGACAACACCACAAAATGGTAAACTTAGGTGCATAAACACCCCCCCTAAAAAAAAGTTGCATAAGACTAGTCACAATGGGGAGTAACATAGGAGTAACATCAGTGCCACATAGGCAAAAAATCTGATGTGTCAGCTAATTAATGAGGAGAGAGATGGGTGTGGTAACTAGCTATGTTACCATAACATCACACATTCAAGGCAAGATGAGTGTATAACCTATTAAATATGACACTACACACATGTTACTCCCCACTATGGAGGTAGTAACTTAGAGTAGTAACATATGCATGTTACTAGTCTAAGTTACTCCTCATTGTGACTAGTCTAAACACCTGCACCATATCAGCCGATAAAGTAAATTAACTAAACTAACTAAGTTTGTTTCCGTCCTATTCGCCGGAGATGCCCCCAATTAATCAAGCATCATTGTTCACGGCTCGTTTGGAATTTGGAACATGCGGCATCTACCAACCGGAATATGTAAGCTAGTGTTGCCAAAACTAGCAAATTAGTCGAGTCGTCTATATTCACTCAGTATATACTCCGAATTATTTAATAAGGCATGCGATCATTAGCGATGCATAACATCATTAGCGATGCATTACAGTGCACATGTAATTAACCCAACATCTGCACAAATAATTAATCAAACATGCGATAATTGGTGAGTATTTTCTTTCTCCCTATCTCAATTTGTTGCCATCTGGCTCTAAATCCAAGGGAATCAGCCACTCGGAATCGACACTGGTATATATACTCGGATGTTTCAAGCGGATTCCAAGAGAAGTACTGTAGTAAATAAGATCGACTGGTCGATTGAGTAGAATTAGGTCGCAGCTCAGCATCATGGGTGGGAGTGTGGGTGAGTGGGCATGGTGGGTGGGCCTCGTCTTCGGCGCCATCCCGCTGCTCTGCCTCGCCGTCAGCTGGCACGCCACGGACGCACGGTACAGCGCCGCCTTCGCTTTGAAGCACGGGAAGACGAAAAGCAGCAATGGCGTCCGGCGGCGCCTCCCGCCGGGCCACATGGGCATCCCGTTCATCGGCGAGACGTTGCCGCTGCTCTGGTACTTCCAGCTCGTCCGCCGCCCGGACGAGTTCATCGCCGCCAAGAAGCGCGCGTACGGCGGGAAACCGGGGCTGTACAGGACAAACCTCCTAGGGAAGCCCAGCATCATCGCCTGCACGCCGGCGGTCAAAAAGTTCGTCCTCCAGTCCGACGAAGCCTTCGGCATACGGTGGCCGGTGGTGGAGCTCGTCGGCAAAACTTCCGTGGTGAACGTGGAGGGCCGCAGCCACGAGAGGCTTCGCGGGTTCATTCTCTCCGCCGTCAACCAGCCCCGCTCTCTCCGGAACATCGCCGGGATGGTTCAGCCCAACGTCGTGGCGGCGCTGCAGGCGTGGGCAGCCAAGGGCACCATTGTCGCCGCCACCGAGATCAGAAAAGTAACATGTGGTTCACACATTAGTTAAGCGACGATCGCACGCGCACTGACGGCTCGACATTGATTGATTTAATTTGATCTGTGCTTATAGGTGACGTTCACCAATATCTGCAAAATGTTTGTAAGCATGGAGCAGTCTCCTCTCACGGACAAGATCGATCAATGGTTCCGCGGCTTGCTGGATGGCTTCAGGCATTTCCGTTGGATCTTCCAGGGACAGCGTCTTATGCTGGTCGGAAGGTATTTTGTTACAAGCTTTTGAAAGTGTCTATTTGTGAGTCAACCAAGTAAATACTACTTATTTCTAAATTTAACGCTCGTGACCAGTCAGTCTTTATCAAACGGAGGCTTATCACAATTATGTCTAACATAGTATTAGTCTATTTAGAAATGTGTAGTTATGGTCTACGTCTAAAAATGCGCATAATTTAATCAAGTTTTGGAATCATATTCGGAGACAGTTTTACAATCATATTAGTGCTATAGAGAAGTCAAGAAATAACTGCCAACCGATTTTATGGCGTGCAGTGCCGTCGGAACTTGGACGTGCTCTTCCGGGAGGAGCTGAAGGCGAGGAAGAAGGTGGGCAAGCAGTGTGATGATCTAATGAACGGTTTTATGCGAATGAAGAACGAGAAGGGGGAGAAGCTAAGCGACGAGGAAGTGGTGGATAGCATCGTCTCCCTTTTCATCGCCGGCTACGAATCCACCACCAACGCCATCATGTGGGCTACCTATCACCTTGCCAAATCCCCTATTGCCCTTGCCAAGCTTCGAGGGGAGAATGTGGCGATGAGCAAGAGCAAAGGTGGTTTGTCGTCAGGGAACTTGATGATCACCCACGAGGACATCCCAAAGATGAAGTACACTGCGAAAGTGGTGGAGGAGACAATCAGGATGGCCAATATCGCCCCGATGCTCCATCGTGTGGCGAACAGGGACGTGGACTATGGAGGCTACACCATACCTAAGGGCTGATTTGGTTGTAAGGGGAATATATCCCAGGGTTCTAAACCCACGAGGGGGGTTTTCCACGTACATAGGGGATCCCCTCCAACTGGGGGAATATCCCCACCTCAGTTTGGAGAGCAGGGGGCGGGAGAGGAAACCACGATCAGAATACACTAGACAGCAGCTAAAGAAAAGAATACACGATAGGAGGTCACGATCCAGAAATCTGAGCATATAATATTTGAATACCATTGGACATAATCTGTTTATTTATAAAGATGGTCATATCAATACGAAAGATCAATAATAATTCTGTATTTTCATCTAGAAGAAAATAAGAATTAACAAATTTTCAGTACAAATTATTAAAAATGATATACATAAATCATTCGGAAAATCACAAAAACAAATTCAACCCAGACCGAGTCACACAAACAGGAAATAACAATTACAGTTACAAGTCCAGCTATTGCAGAATGTCAAATTCATTTGACTTGTCCATGTCGAATTGTTGCTACTGTGAGAACGCTGAAATGGTCACTGAACTTCCAAAATCAAGTTTTACGAGCATTTTCATCAGTAGCTTATGAAAACCTGCATAGAAGAATACCACAAGAGAAATGCTCATATAAAACCCACTAGAAAAAAGATATCAAAACAGGACACGGGAAATAGTGTTACTGAATAGGTGAACAATATAACAAGATAGAGAAAAATAACGAGGGGTTCGGGAAATAGTGCGGTTTGGGAACTCTGAATGTAATCAGGGCAAAAGAAAGCATTAATAAACGATGATTATTCGGTTGGAAGCCAAAAAAAAGTTGACAAGCATCTACAAGAGTTTTTTCAAGGTGTATCTCAAAAGTTTTGATCATCTAGTACATCTTGCATCCACTAAGGTCAAAAACTCAAAATACCAATTTTTGGTTGCAGTTGATTAAATATATTAGTGAAGTTCAAGCATCTGCTAAGATCAAAATATCATCTAGAACAAAGGATACTTAGATAACATATATAGCAGCGACATTGCTAAGTTAGTCTAATAAAGACCAAGGTAATCAAAGCTACCTCTTGTGCTGAGTGAAGGAGATGCCACGGCGATCTTACTGACCTAGAGGTGAAAGGCTACCTCGTCTCGGAAGTCCAGTCCTCTAATCAAAGAATGACATAATTATAAGCCACCAAATTTGCTGGACCAAACCATTAGACTACTTCAAACAAATCAGAAGGTGATCTGTCAAAAACTAAACATGTAGTACATGGTGTTAAAAGGCTGAAACGTGCACGAGTATTGAAACACAAATGCCACGAGGCATGTGAAACATTCATTTGTCATCATTAAAATGGATGCATCACCAGAAAACTCTCCATCTGAGCTACATCTGAGCCTACAAAAAATAAATCAAGCAAAATGTGAGACATTCATTTGACATCAGAAATTCAACGATCAGACGAATTCAGCTAGCTATATCAAGTTCCAACCGGGCAACAAACAGATCATAACGGTGAAATCAGCTGGCTATATCGATTTCTATGGTACTAAAAAATATATGTTGGATCGATGGATTAATTTCAACTACTTTGAATGGTCAGGTTGAATTAAACAGCCAACATATATCTGCTGCTGCTCATCGATGGAATTAAATTCAGAATATTGATCTACAAAATAGTGCATACGTCAGAGGACTAAAGTTAGACTTTATTCCACATATATGAATACCAAAATCCCTTAAATTCATCAGAGTTTACAGAGTAGCTCCATAGTTCGTCAGAGTTCTTTCAGACCGAATAATTTAGGGGTGGCCTTTACAGTAAAAAAACACTGGTCTTGAGAGTCCTTATGATGCATTTGGTTTAATAAGGCTTGCATCTGATTGTACTAGAGTCCAGGCCGTGCAAAGCATGTTGTGTTCATACTAAAATAGGCATGTACCGTGGATAGAACTTGAGGCGTAGGCGTGCAAGATCGAGAAAAATAGAGGTGTCTGCTACTGAGGTTGTACACGCTGCTTTGCTACGGATCTTGTAACCTTGATGGCGTTTCGTGATGCGCCTTTGTTGTTTTTGGATTTGGGCCAGCAAGTTCATCCAGAGGTCAGCATCAACGGTGCTGAGCAGAAGAACGAGAGGAAGAGTACGCCCGGCTTACCTGCTGGCGGCGGATCTGGTGGTGGCGTGCTCGTCGGTGAGGGCCGGCGGGGCGGCGTCCGCGTGGAGTAGTCGAAGGAAGAGGAGCTCGCACACAAATAGAAGGAAGTATGAGATCGGCAGAGCTCTGGGTCGCCGGTCACAGCCGGAGATAGGTGGATGAGTTCAGTGGGGGCGTCGCCCGCGCCGCCGCCTCTCCTCTCCTCGGTCGCGAGAGCGAGTCAGGGATTTCCTCCCCGACCTCTCGAGGCGTGGAAACCCCACCCGGGGAAGGGCCGCGGAAAGGCAGGGAAACCACCCCCGCGGGCGTCCAAACGGGACGGTGGGGCATCCCTGGGTCGAATCGGCCCGTGGATTCACCACCCAGGGAAATCGAGGGGATCCCGGGCGGATCCTCGGCAACCAAACTAGCCCTAAGGGGTGGTCAGTGCTGGTATGGGTGAGGTCGTTGCACACCGACCCTGATTACTACCAGGATCCTCTTACCTTTAATCCGACAGATGGGACGTAAGTACGCTACGTCGTTCTTCTCTTATCATTAAAGTCATAAAAATGCATCAATCAACTGAGGAAAAAAAAACACTTTCGCTTCTAAACTATGGGTTTGGCTCGCTTATTTTACTCAATTGTTAATTAGCACACTGATTCATTTAAACTACTATACCTCGGAGCCATCTAGGCTCTAGTCGGTTAATTTCTAGAAGAACATAAGTTGGCTAGAAGATATATTTAAAAAATAAAACTCATAGCAGTAAATTATACAATGAAGTATGTGTGTTTCATTTTTTTGTAAGAAATATGAAAATTTGCGTTCTAAGAAACAATTAATGGGGTTACATGTTTAGGCAGGTCTTGAATTGACATTCTTCTAAACAAATATAGAGACCTCTTTCATTTCACGAATGGAAAAAATGAAGGAGTACAATGTAATGCCAATTATTCCTAGAAGATCGTGTATGAACTATGATAGATGGAGAAATCTAGGGAGAGGCGCCACACATGTGCCTCCTCCGTGCGGCGGGCCGAGATTGGCGAAAATGTCTCTCCTAATCATCCTTTCGCGTGCGTTACATCCGTCCAACCCCGACCGATAGCTGTTTATTCGTATACGTGGCCAACTACTCTTTTTCTGCCAAAGCGAAAAGGGCACATGCAGCTACAGTGAATTACTCCTAGTACCTACGGTCAGCATGCATTGATCATGCACGTGAGTGTTGTAACATTTGCACAGTGGCTTACCTGCTATGGTAATATATAATACTCCCTCCGATCCATATTAGTGGGCACAACTTTGTCTAGATACACATGTATCTAGTCTAAATATTTAACTAGATACATATGAATTTAGACAAAGCTATGCCCACTAATATGGATCGGAGGGAGTAACTTTTTAGCATCCGTCACACTTACTCTATCTCAACTTGTTGAATGTCTTTGGATTTTTTAAACTGGCTCAATGCTTTCTAATTGACTAGTAATGTATACTATATCAACCAAGGCGGTAGCCGTTTGTAAACAACCTACTAGTTGGATGTAAATAACTCGGTAACCGTATAAAAATAGGAAAAATATATGTGGAGGTGCCGCACATATACGGTGTGTTGCCCCCATCCTGCATCTAATCGCGTGATCCCAATTAATCCTCTCCACCGACGTTAGCTCTCCGGCCGTGCTTCCACCAACACGCCCTTGCTGGCAACCTGCACCACCAACGCCACCTCCGGTCCTTCGCACCACTACCGCTGCCTTCCCGTCGACTTGTAGCACCGGCGGTAACAGCGCCGCCACCTTCTGCGGGAGAGCCACCATTCCACTCCGTGGTCAGGCGTCGTCGCCATCTATGGGAGGGTCGTGTCTCCTTCCCTCGTGCTCAAGTGCCGACGTTGTCTTCGATGGGGCCGCTCGCACCACCTCCCTCTGCTCATGCGTCGTAGTCTTGGCTGTGAGCGTTGCTCGCTGGCCACGCGGTCGCACGCCTCGAGGTCGTGCTCGAGCACGCCCCGGGATACCTGACGACTGCGACAAGGCGACGGGCTTCTGTGACCGACGGGTGTTGGTGTCGTGGTGCGGAAGGAGGTGATTGCGACTAATTAAACTGGTATTTGTTATATAAATAACCTGATAATTTTGAATAATTAATGTGCTAGCCGGTGTGCTTTAAGATAATCTGATAATTCTAGTAATATTGCATAGAATAACGTGATAATTGTGACTAATTAATTTGATAGCTACTACGAGTTAATCTGGTAGCCGTCCGTTGTGGCTAATTAATTATGTAGCAGCTGGTGGGATAACCTGATTATTGTGACTAATTAATCTGATAGCTACTATGAGTTAACCTTGTAACTGTGTTTAATTTATTGGTAGCCGCTCGTGGATAACTTGAGAATTGTGACTAATTAATCTGGTAGTTGTTTCTTGGATAACTCGATGACCGTGACTAATTAATCTGGTAGCTGCTGGGATAACGTGGTGACTACACAGAATAACCTGTTAGTTCTGGCTATTTAATCCTCTAATTGTTACTCGGATAGATTTGCAGATTATTGTATGGCTATGGGATAGTCTGGTCAGGACACGAGGGATCTTGTAATCTCTCTAGCTAATTTGGTAGCTGAAATAATTGGTAACTAAGTAGTGCATAGTTCAGAGTTCACGAAGATTCAATCGGGTAACTAAATAGTGCATAATCTGAACAATAATACGGCAATTACTGGTGAAATAAAATTAGTCAAAACATACCGATAAGTGATTTAGTTTAAAACATCTCGTCACGAGTAAGTCGATGGTGAAAACGGATCATCAGTCGAGTCAATGGTTTAAGAGATAAATATTTTTAAAAGATAAATCATTTTAAATTCTTAAAATCAAATAGATCAAAGCAATTGCATGCAAGAGAGAGAAAGTAGTTCTATGCATGCCTGCATTGGAAGCCACATGATGGGAATACCGTACAAGCTGCCACATGCAGCTATCCTTTATGCCAGCAAACTGTGTCATTGAACTTATCAAAAAAAAAATACTGTGTCATTGAATCCATCGCTTATTATAGCTTGCAACAGCTGCACATAGACCCATGCAAAAAAAAAAAAACAAAAAACAAAAAACAAAAAAAAACAGCTGCACATAGACTAGATACGGTGATTCGATTGATACCGGGCTGCTTCAGCATATGGGCCAGCGCGGGAATCACGGAGAAGCCTGGCGCGCTCGCTTAAGAGGCCGCCGCACGGAAAGACACGGGTACGGCGCCGCTAGGTAGTCCTATCCATGATAGATTCCATAGATTCTTACCGAGAATTTTTTAGTGAACATTAAATTTGTTATGAAATGTAGCGCACAGAGTTTCTTTGGAATAATTAGTATAAGATTCAATCCTGCAAATCAAACAACCTCTAAAGAAAAAAATCCATAAGGATTTGAATCATCCAAAATTACTATGAACATCCTTTAAATCGAACATTTCCTCATATGCAAGAAATTCATGCCAAATCTACATACATGATCTAGAAATCTATACAAGCAAGTTCTTGCATTATATAGAATGTATAGTGATGCTTCACTATGTGGTTGTTCGGGAGGACTAATTGTATCTAAAACCTATTTGGGAAAAAGTCCAATTAAATAGTTCAGGAGAGAAAAGTAAACATTTTTCATCGCATAATGGTTGTGATGAAATAAATTGGCGGACAATTGGATGCAGGAACCGGCCAAGCCAGGAACATTCCAGGCGTTTGGAGGTGGCCCGAGGATCTGCGCAGGCAATATGCTCGCGAGGCTCCAACTTACTATCATTCTGTCATCTCTCCGTCGGCTACGAGTGAGTAGATTAATATAATTGTTTATATTAATTGAGGATTACTTAGCTTATTTTAAGGAACACTACTTGATGGTTTTTGGTTTATTCCAGATGGGAGTTGCTGAATCCTGATTCAGAGATCGATTACCTTCCACATCCAAAGCCAGTGGATGGAGCCGCCATGACCTTTCGTAAGCTTCCCACTATGACGAACTAGATCGAACCTGTATTGTTCAATGTATTTTGATCGAGTAATCCAACAGTTTCAAAGGGTGCTGTAATCGGACTATGTGTATGACGCTTGTACTTTATGACTATGTTATTAGTATAGAAAATACTTTCATATGCCCAAGCTATGTTTTCCGGTGAGATAGGGGATTGCTATGCTATGATCTCCTATGCTTTTGGTTGATTCCTGGGTATTATTGTAACACCATATCCACCCCTGGTCTAGCGTTCGATAATCACATCTCTCTACGATTTTTATTGTCCCCAGATAGCAACAATAGTATTTTTCAAGGCACTTTTTCCTCACACGTGCCGACGACGTGCTGACGGAGGGCACGGCGGCCACGTCGGCCACCCAGGGCCAGTACATCGTGACCTCGGCCAAGGGCGGATCCGAGCTGATGGTGAACATGAACGTGGTGCTCTCGTCGGGTCCCTACACGGGGAGCTCGGTGACGGTGATAGGGCGCGACGACACGGGCGTGGCGGTGCGGGAGCTCTTGGTGGTCGGCGGCACGGAGCAGTTCCGGATGGCACGCGGGTAGGTGTTGTGGAAGACGGTGTGCGACCACAGCTGCTTGAGCTCGACATCTACATCAACCCGTGATTGGCCGTTGGCCAAGTCAAGGCATACATACTTGAGCTGCGTCTAGTGTTATTATAAAGTGATGAGACGTGAAATTAATAATGATGTGCGTAATATCTTTACCTGTCATTCTTAAGTTTTGTCCAACCATTGTACACGCACTTAGTGATCCCGTGGCCACAATGCGACACATGTGCAGCCAAATTTTGGTTTCCACGTTGTGTCACTACTAGAAAAATGGCCTTTAGTCGCGGTTCCAGAGGACCTTTAGTCGCGGTTGGACAACCGCGACTAGGCTGGCGGGACTAAAGCCCCCACCCTTTAGTCGCGGCGGATTCCGAACCGCGACTAGAGGTCCCTCCACGTGGCTTTAGGGGGACGTGGGGTGTTGGGACCTTTGGTCCCGGTTGGTAACACCAACCGGGACCAAAGGGTTTTGGTTTTTTTTTCTTTTTCGATTTAATTGCAGGGTTTAGGGTTTATATATGCCGGGGTTTGGTTATAGCTAGGTTCCCGTGGTAACGGTAACCCTTCCCGTTGCGATGACGGTTACGGTGACGGTAACCGTTACGTTTTCGATGTCGTAACCGTTCCCGTGTCGTATGAAGTCGATGCACATATTTATAACACATACAATTAAATTAAGTAATACTTGAAGATCGTAGACAAGAGTTCGTTGATGCGCCAAGAGTTATCGTAGTACAAGAGTTGAAGCAAAACAACAAGTTACTTTAACGATTTCATGCTTTCAGCATCGTAGTACTCTCCTTTCTCCTGTAAGGCCTCTGAAAGGTAAAATCCCGCCAATTCCTCTCCAATTGCTCTGAAGCGGTGGTCGAGTGGTAGCCTCTCGCGCTTTTTTGCCAACTCTGCATCCTTTCTCATATTCCATTTCTCGGTGACTAATACATATATATACTCGCAAACGAAGAATCCACAGTACTCAGTTTCCTTTGGTTGCTCCATGCAAGACTATACAAGAATAGATTTCAGTCAATAATAATGAAGTATGCATGAGAAATGTTGTGTGGACGAAGAGGTAGCAGTACTTACTTGGTTTAACTTCCAATCCAGCTTTTGGCGCCACCCACCTTCAGGATCTTCCGCTCGAAACCTTTCCCAAACTCTGCCCGACAAAGAACATTCACAAATGAGTTATTCGTTAATGACTTGACATCAAGATATGAATGACAGAGGCGGTAAGAAATGAATGTACCTTGCTAGTAAGTCGAAACAACTCCTGTATTTGTCAGGATGATACCTCAATGAGTCAAGTGAATGAATAAGTCCTTCGTGATGTCTAATGACAAGAAGAATCCAGTGGTAGCTGGGCACAGTCATGCATAACTCATCAGTTGAACTTAACATCGGGTGAGCAAATTAGAATGTGTAGAAGACACTAAAACTTACCCGAAGTGGTAAGGCCAATATATAGTTCTTTTGTCGCGGTATCGCTTGAACACCCTTAGCAAATCATCCGGTGTGTTCTTGTTATACAAGGGATTTATTATGGTTTCTTCGTTATATTTATCCGGGTCAATGAACCCAATGTCATGCTGGTTCAGCTTTTTGAGCTCGAGCATCTTCAATCTGCATAATATAGCACACAAAAGATTAAATTGAGAATAATTACAAACAATGAACGAGACTAGGTAAAGACTTAAATAAATCACTTACAGGCAATAGGAACTCAAGATAGATTTGTCGAGTGCCCGCAGATTGTATAGCTGAAAAAGTTCGCTAAACGTAACATTGTGATTGTAGTCTTCTAAGAAGTGCTCATCGTCTTCCCTACATTTCAGAACGATAGCAGATGTCTTCTTTGCATTTTTCATGTACCATTGATGCAGAGTACGCATTTTTGTTGGAAGGCCCCTGATTTGCACCAAAGCTTTCCCCGGAACGAAGTTTCTTACTGGAGGAGCTGGTGGTGCAGTCTCAAAATTCAATCTCGAAGCATATTCATCTATAGGCATTTGCGCTTCGGCGGCAAGACGACGGATTACCTCTATGTCAAACACCATCGGCTCTTTAGGGTCAGATTGTACTGGTTGTTTTCCGCGCTGGGGAACTCGACTATCTTTGTTCGTCGGCGGCGGGACAATTAGCGGGGGGACAGAACGTACGGGTTGTTCTCCGAGCTGGGGAACTTGTTTACCTATCTTCGGCGGCGGTGGGACCGATGGTGCTGCTTTTGTAGCTTCCTTCGCCGGCGGGACCGATGGTGCTGCTTGTTTTTCGTTTGCCGCCGGCGGCGGGACTGACTCTGCGTCTTGTTCACCTTTCTTCGGCGCCTCCGCCGCCGTCACCTCGTCATATGACTTCTGAATAGAACGGACATAGTCAGATGGCGGCTTCTCTGGAGGGACATATAAGTTGTCAATGACTTTATGACAAGCCGCTGCAGTATAGCCCTCGGTAAATGTTGGCGGCGGCACTTTCGGTGCGAACAATGATTTATTATGCTCCTCGATGGCTGCTTCGTTTTGGTCAAGAGTCTTCTGCCAAGGTTGCCTCAGATCAGGCGTTCTGGCCCTTTTAGCAGGTCGCCTCTTGACCGGGGAAGACGCGCGCCTTCTCCGTTTAAGCGGTACGGACACTTCCGGTGGGGGGTTCCGTACCGGAGATGGAGATGGAGATGGACTTTGCTGACTGAGATGGTCCTCTAGATTATTTTCCGGTGTGGGGTCCCTGTCACGCGGTGCCGGAGATGGATGTGTCTCATCGATACCCCGGCAGGGTGGGCTTTGCTGAGTCGGTGGCTTTGAGAACTTGATGTATTTCTTGTTCCACTGGACGAAACCACCATTGACATCGCACAATGCCTCCTCACCGTTACCTCCAGGAATCTCAAGAGCCAATGATTCCGATCCCGGCACAATTTCATCCACCCCGACAACAGCATAGCCAGGATGAATGACACCATTATGGTAGCTTGCTGTGTCGACAATCGGTAAAGCATAGCCGACCGCCACCTTCATGGATATGTTGCTCACAGGCGTGTGTAGCTCACATGGTGTCGGTTCCGTGATATCATCCACGGGGTAGCGAGCATCGAGTTCTAGTTGCGTGGAACCCACGCTGCTTCTAAGCTGAGATCGAGCATCCACGACTTCAGGATCTTGGGGCTGCTGCACCTGGCGTTCATTAATGAGTTGCTTCATCTGGCGTTCCAAATTCGCTATCCGCTCTTCACCCTGCTTCTTCTTTCTTGCACGGCTTCTATAAGTGTCAGCGTGCTGCGGATACTGTTTTTTCAAGGTGGTACCGCCGGGTAAGCCTCGTAAACGTCCCCAGTGTTCAGGTTTCCCTAGGGCCCGTGCCAGCTCGTCTTCCTCTCTATAGGGTTCCCACGTACCCGCTAGAACTTCCTTTATTGCATCTTCAATTTTTGGGACCATGGCTACTACTGTTGCCTTGTATTTTTCAACCCTCGGGACAATCTTCCCTTCCTCGTTCAACGTTGCGCCATGCGCGAACAACCAGAATTTGGACCTTTCGGGCCAGCTGTATGTCTGTGGAGTGAAACCTGCAGCCACGAGTTTATCTTCCATGGCTAGCCACTTAGGAATGGCTAACCTGTAGCCACCTGGCCCCAAGTTATGGTGGTGTGTCTTACTCGCAGCATTTAGCTTATTTTTTTCCGATCGGGCCACAGCCGCAGCCGAGGTCTTACACGCCTTAAAGGCTTCCCAGTGATCTCTTAGCTTCACCAGTTTTTTTTGACTGAAATCTGGATCAACCTTTTCATATTTTGCCCATAATGTTTGCTTATATTTCCGAAAGGCGTCGGCCATCTTGGAGAGAGTCCAGTGCTTGAGTTTCAACTTCAAGGCGGGCTCAATACCATCCGGGAGGTTAAAATGCTGCAAGAGTGTGTCAAAGCAGAAATCTTTATAATGCTGGTGGACATAGCAAGGGTCATCCTCGGCAACGCCTGCTGGCTTAAGCCATTCTGCTATGGAGATCGGGACCTCGTCCCTAACAATAACTCCAGCTTGATTAATATATTTTCTGCGGTTCTCTATCGGTTCCACCGGATCGCCATCTACATCAATTTTATAGATTGGTAACTTTGCATCTTCGCTAGTCATTCTTTTCGCTGGGCCTCGAGGAGCTTGATTCTTAGCCTTTTTATGCAAGGTGGACGCCTAAAGTAAGAAATATAATGCGTTAATAAGTGCAATACAAATCAGTTAATGCAATTTGTGTTCAAGCAAATATAGAATTCATATATAAACCTCGAGGTGGAGGGTGTTCGAGGTGGAGGCTGTTATTTCTTCTTCCTCTAAAATACCCTCACCAGACGGGTTTAAAAATTGTGATGCAAATTGCTCAAAATCTTCGTTTCGATCGTCGGCGGCGCCTTCTCCACCGGCAGCATTTGCATCGCGATGCTCAAAAATATCCTGCATGAATAAGTTTTCTCCTTCCTCGTCTCGCACAATCAAAGGGTCATCCATAGCTGAATGTTCCTACACTCAATAAATTTGCATAATTAGTATTCAAACTTAGCAACCGTTACGGTACCCATAGTAATATTTAGCAAACTTAGCAATACTAACTTAGCAAATTTACATATTGACATATTTACACATAGTAATATTCACATATTCAAATTTTCTAAACAACTTCAAACATAGAAAATCAACTATAATGACAATTCACATAGCTCTAATAACCTAACTATAATGAAAAAAGGAAACAACTAAACAAAATTTACATAATACCTATAATTTACAACCTAACTATATTAATCTAACTAAACTGAACTATAATCTAACTAATAACCTAACTATATAATGACAACCTAACTATATTAATCTAACTAAAATGAACTATAATCTAACTAATACCTATAATTTACAACCTAACTATATAATGACAATTCACATAGCTCTAATAATCTAACTAATAACCTAACTATAATGAAAATTTACATAGCATCTATTTTGCATCTATTTTTCCTAACACATTGCAAATAACCTAGTTCTAACACATTGCTAAAAAATTGATCAAAAGTTCTAACACATCTATTTTTTCTAACACATTTTTTCTAACACATCTATTTGATAAAATTGCATCTAGTTCTAACACTAGATAATAATTAACCTAAATATGCAAAAAAAAAAAGATAAGAAAAACTAACCTGGGCAGGGGACGGGACGGCGGCGGAGGCGGGACGGGACGGCGGCGGCAGGGCGCCCAGGGCAGGGGACGGGACGGCGCCGGCGCCGGTGGTGGTGCTCGAGGCCGAGGGAGGCAGGCCCAGGGCGGCCGGCGTCCAGGGCAGGGGACGGGACACGGCGGCGGCGGCAGGGCGGCGTCGTCGTCGCGCGGGAGACGGCCGGCGACGCAACGGAGGCGGGGGCGCAGCAGCGGCCGGAAGGCGGGGCAGCACGACGGGGAGGGGCAGCCGACGGGGCGGCGGAGCAGCACCACGGCGCGCGGGTCGTCGGCGGCGTCAGGGGAGCCCGGAGGCGCGCGGTTCAATTCGTCGATTTGGGGGGAGTTTGCAAAAAAATTCGCAAACTCCCCCACTAAACGGCGCGGAATCGACCTCTAGTCGCGGTTGCTGGCTGCAACCGCGACTAAAGACCCTTTAGTCGCGGTTGCAGCCAGCAACCGCGACTAGAGGTCGACCTGGGCCGCCAAAATTCTGGCGCCAAGCCCAGGGGGACCTCTAGTCGCGGTTGCTGGCTGCAACCGCGACTAAAGGGCTTTTCTATTTTTTTTTGTTTTTCTATTTTCTTTTCTTGTATTTGTTTTCATTTATGTACTTAGATTTTAATTCTTTTATATACTTAGATTTGTTTTCCTATTTTTCCTAGAAACTAGTACACTTAAAAGGACTCCATGGCAAAGGGTTTATTTTTTTGAGTATTTTTTCTCTTTTTCTCATTTCTTTTCAAAAAATGGTCAAAATGGAGAGCATGGCTATTCATCTAAGGTGGTCGAATTTCCAAAAACTATGGATGGTTCTATGTTGTAACCACTACTTGTGTACCCTAAAATTATTTTTGTAACAATTTTAGAGCAAACTATCACATATTTGTAAGATGAATGTTTGGTGTTGTAAAATGCAGAAGAAAGCAGATAAAAATTATTAATTCATTTATCTTAATGCATTACATAAAAGGTTTAATACATTATTACACATGATACAACGTCTCACAAGCGCTTGAAAGAAACACACCCCTGATCCAACATCACCAACATTATTCTACATAAACGGACTTGCTGGCTCGAAGGCCGTAGGATTAGGGGGAACGGCGGGAGGAGCCAGCCCCGTGGGCGGCCGCCCGGTTCTCGCGCGCACGTTTGCGGCGGAGGGCAAGATCCATGGAGGATGAGTCTTTCAGCGCCCAATCCAGATCGGAAGCCTCCTTCGCCTTGAGCTGGTAGGAAATCTTGGCTCGCTGGACAGGGTAGTCGCGGATAGACTGGAAGGAGGCTTCCATGGCCTCCTGTATCTGCAACCCACAACCTTCTTCCCCGTCGTCGCTCCAGTCGAAGTCGTCGTCCTCCTCCTCCTCCGCGGGAGGAGCGGCGGCGCCTGGTGGAGGTGCAGCGCCGCCAGGTGGAGGTGCGGCGGCACCTGGTGGAGCAGGAGGCCGGTAGCTGGGCATTCCTCTCCACGCCGGGCTCGTGGGCATACGGCGGGATAGACTCCCGCGGTTGCGCCCAAGCGCGCTCTGCCGAGCACGCTCGACCTCGTCCAGAAGGCGCTGCGGCGGGCGTGGCGGATCCATCTCGTGGAGACGATGCGTTCGTGGCTAGGAATGGTGGATTAGGGTTTACCCCGTCGGCGACAATATATAAAGACCTCCAGGGCACCGCAAAGCCCGTTTTAGTCCCGGTTGGTGTTACCAACCGGGACTAAAGAAGCACACGGATCGTGTGTTTCTTTCGAGCGCTTGTGAGCCGTTGGATCAGGGGTGTGTTTCTTTTGAGGGATTGTGAGCTGTTGGATCAGCAGTATCACGACCACTTCGTGAGCCACATGACCCGGTTGGTGTTACCAACCGGGACTAAAGAAGCACACGTACCCTATATATAGCCGCCCTCCTCAGACAGGTTACTCACTCACACAAACATTCCAGCGTCACTCGGAGAGGCATCTTTGGGCAACCAGCGGCAAGACGTCTCTGATGACCTGCGACCGTTCCAAACGGTTGCAGATCATCAGAGATGTGTTGCCGGACGGTTGTAGATCATCAGAGACGTCTTGCCGCTGCTTGGATCGAAGTGGCGCTCAAACACAAACATTCCAGCGTCACTCGGAGAGGCATCTTTGGGCAACCAGTGGCAAGACGTCTCTGATGACCTGCGACCGTTCCAAACGGTTGCAGATCATCAGAGACGTCTTGCCGGACGGTTGTAGATCATCAGAGACGTCTTACCGCTGCTTGGATCGAAGTGGCGCTCAAACTCACGAGCCACCGTCGGGCTGTATGCAGGGGGAACTGTGTTTGGACGGTCGAAGCTGAGGTTTGAGAGGTTCCCACATGGACACAGTTACATAAAAGGTTTAATACATTATTACACATCACCAACAACATCCCTATGTATTGTTCACTTGTTCTTCTTGTGTGCCCCTTTCTTTTGAACGCGCCGTAACCATGGACAATCTTCTTGAAGTAACTTGATGGTTGGGTCAATGTTCACTTTGAAGGGCGGAATTTCATGAAACTTATTGTAATCTTCTGACATGTCTGTGTGGTCCTCCACTCCCACGATGTTTCTTTTACCTGAAAGAACTATGTGGCGCTTTGGCTCATCGTTTGATGTATTCGCTTGCTTATCTTTTCTTTTTGTTGGTAGGGTAGACATGTCCTTCACATAGAAAACCTGAGCCACTTCACTGGCTAGAATGAATGGTTCGTTCTCGTAATGAAGATTCTTGAAATCCACTGTAGTCATTCCGTACCGTGTGTCTACGGCTACACCGCCATCTAGGTTGAACCATTTGCACTTGAACAAAGGAATCTTAAATGAAGGTCCATAGGACAGTTCCCATATCTCCTCTATGTAACCATAATATGTTACCTTTTCCCCACTGCAGCCATCTATTGCATCAAAGCGGACACCACTGTTTTGGTTGGTGCTCTTTTTATCTTGGTCGGCCGTGTAAAATGTATTTCCATTTATCTCGTACCCTTTAAAAGTCAATATAGTCGAAGACGGTGTCTTGGCCAATAAGTATAGCTGTAGTTCATTTGTGGTGACATTCATCAGTCTTTTCTGTAACCAACCGCCAAAAGTCCTGATGTGTACTCCATCAATCTCATCTTCTGGGTATTTGGAGCGTAAATCATTCTTGTGTTGCTGGATATACGGAGCCACCAAGATGGAACTATGCAGAACTGTGTAGTGTGCTCGAGTGAAAGAATCCACGTCTTCACATATGATTGCTTTCTTTCCTAGCGTGCCTTTTCCACGCAGTCTCCCCTCATGACGCGATTGAGGAACACCAATCGACTTAAGATCAGGAATAAAGTCAACACAAAACTCAATGACCTCCTCAGTTCCATAGCCCTTGGAGATGCTTCCTTCTGGCCTAGCACGGTTATGAACGTATTTCTTTAAGACTCCCATAAACCTCTCGAAGGGGAACATGTTGTGTAGAAATACAGGACCGAGAACACGTATCTCTTCCACCAGGTGAACTAGAAGGTGCGTCATAATATTGAAGAAGGTTGGTGGGAACACCAACTCGAAGCTGACAAGACATTGGACCACATCATTCTCTAAATCTTTTAGAGTAAGTGGATTGATAACCTTCTGAGAAATTGCATTCAGGAATGCACATAGCTTCACAATGGGTACTCGAACATTTTCTTTTAGAAGTCCCCTCAATGCAACCGGAAGTAATTGTGTCATAATCACGTGACAGTCATGAGACTTCAGGTTCTGAAATTTTTGCTTTGCCATGTTTATTATTCCCTTTATATTCGACGAGAAGCCAGATGGAACCTTCATACTGCGAAGACATTCAAAAAATATTTTCTTCTCTTCTTTCGTAAGAGCATAGCTCGCAGGACCTTGATGATTATCAGAATGATCGTCGTCTCGTGAATGCATACGTCGATGGGCCTGTCTTGCTTCCGGTGTATCTTTTGACTTTCCATACACGCCCAACAAGTTAAGCAGGTTCAAGCAAAGATTTTTTGTCACGTGCATCACGTCGATTGCAGAGTGAACCTCTAGCATTATCCAATAGGGCAGCTCCCAAAATATAGATTTCTTCTTCCACATGGGAACGTGGTTCTGAGCGTCATTCGGAACAGATAGTGCTCCAGCACCCTTCCCAAATATTACTTTTAAATCCTTGACCATATCATGTATAACAGAACTAGAAGGTCGAGTAGGCTTCCGCCGAATATCTTCCTCACCTTTGTAATGTCGGCCTTCCTTTCTTCCTGCATGCCTCGGTACAAGCCATCGACGATGGCCCAGGTACACAATCTTGTTACCTATATGTTTACCTTGAGTCTCACCTAAACAATGCGTACATGCATTGTATCCCTTGTTTGACTGTCCTGAGATGTTACTAAGAGCAGGCCAATCATTGATGGTTACAAACAAGAGCGCTCGTAGATCAAATTCCGTTTGCTCGTGCTCATCCCACACACGCACACCTTCATCACTCCACAGCTGTAAAAGTTCTTCCACCAATGGCCTCAGATACACGTCAATGTCGTTGCCAGGTTGCTTCGGGCCTTGGATGAGCACTGGCATCATAATGAACTTCCGCTTCATGCACAACCAGGGAGGAAGGTTATATATACATAGAGTCACAGGCCAAGTGCTATGACTGGAGCTCTGCTCTCCAAATGGATTAAATCCATCTGTACTTAGACCAAATCTTAAGTTCCTAGCGTCATCCGAAAATTTCGGGAACACTCTGTCGATTTTTCTCCACTGGGACCCATCAGCGGGGTGTCTCATCATCATGTCTTTTTTACGTTCTTCTTTGTGCCAGCGCAACAACTTGGCATGCTCTTTGTTTTGGAACAAACGTTTCAGACGTGGTATTATAGGAGCATACCACATCACCTTGGCAGGAATCCTCTTCCTTGGACAACCTTGCTCGCCCTCAACTTCACCTGGGTCATCTCGCCCAATCTTAAACCGCAATGCACCGCATACAGGACAAGCATTTAAATTTTCGTGCTCGCCGCGGTAGAGGATGCAGTCATTAATGCATGCATGTATCTTCTGCACCTCTAATCCTAGAGGGCAGACAACCTTCTTTGCTTCATACGTACTAGAGGGCAATTCGTTTTCATTTGGAAGCATCTTCTTAACTATTTTCAGCAAACTTTCAAAGTGCTTGTCGGTAGTACCACTCTCTGCCTTCCATTGTAGCATTTCCAGTATCGTACCGAGCTTTTTCTGGCCATCTGTACAAGTTGGGTACAACAATTTGCTGTGATCGGCTAACATGCGCTCCAACTTCAACCTCTCGTTTTCACTTCCACAGTCCATTTGTGCATCATGAATGGCCTGACGAAGATCATCGTCGGGCTCATCAAAGATGGCATCCTCTTCAACTTCGTCTTCCCCCATTGTAGTATCAGCGTGTTCATTGAACAGAGGATAGTTGTCATTATCCTCCTCTTCTTCATTCTCTTCCATTATAACCCCTCTTTCTCCATGCTTGGTCCAACAATAATAACCAAGCATGAAACCATTTCGCAACAGGTGTTCGTGAAGCCTGTCTGTGGAAGAGTATGTATACTTATTCATACAGAGACTGCATGGACAACACATAAAACCATCCTTTCGCTTGCTTGTCTCAGCCACATGGAGAAAATTATGCATGCCAGTAATGAATTCGGCACAAACTCGGTCACCGTACATCCATTGACGTCTCATCTGCATTATATAAGTATATCAAAAAAATTATGCATGCCAGTAATGAATAGATAAGTGACCATAATAATTCAAGCAAAGTAGAGTGGCGACAAATGTAATACATTGTAGCATTAAATATCCATTAATTTAAACTAACATTGAACTATTTAAAAAATTTAAGTCCAACAACAAATGCGATCAGAATCGCAACTAAGGTAACTATTGAACCAACAGCATAATGATACCAAGCCTCTTGACTAATGGCATATCTTCTAATTTTTTTAAGCTTCAAGCGCATCGCATCCAACTTGATCTCGTAAGCATTAACGACGTCGGCAAGCTTCGAGCGCATCCCATCCAACTTGATCTCGTAAGTATCGACGACGTCGGCAAGCTTGAACTGGTGTTCATCGATGATGTTGACAAGCTTAACCTCCAATTCCTTCTTCTCTTCTTTGCGGAGATCTTCACTTATTTTTAATTTAGCTTTCAAATCATCGTTTTCTTTCACAAAATATTCAACAATAGGGTCCACTGGAATTTCCGGTTCAACTACCTCCTAGACAAATATATATTTATGTCAAAGTTGGTCCGCATGATTGTCATAAACGCGAAACGAAACAAATATATAGTTATTAAAAGTCATACCACATCCGAATAATAGAGCGGACGAGAGCCGGTGGGGGTATTTGTGAAAACCATGGCACTATATATATATATATATAAAACAATTATACAACTTATACAAAAAAACAAATAATAATTATGGAACAAAATCATACAACATAGATTTTTTTTAAATAAAAAAGAAAGCTCACCTAGGTGGTGTCGGTGACGAGACGGTCTATCGACGACGGTGAGGAGGTGAATGTTGTGACACTGAAATACAAAAACATAATTTAGTTTAAGATCAAATTGACAATACAAAATTGAGCTAAATAAGCAAAATGAGCTAACTTAGGCATTTCATCATACACCTACCTAGCACTACAAATATGAATTGAGCTAAATGAGCTAGACAACCAACGAAACGGGCGCCGAAAGAGAGAGTTTGCAGTTGCTAACCCTTGGATAGATGCACCACCGTCAATCTTAACAAATGGTGCAAAAAATCGTGGATGAAATCGAGCTCGGTGGAGAGAAAATGGAGATTCAACTCGAGCTCGAAATGGCCAAGGCTGGCTCGGGGTGGAAGATGAAGGCGACTGACCTTTGTCGCGGTTGGGCTCCAACCGCGACTAAAGGTCCTCGCTAGGACAGGCGGCCTTTTTGTGCGGGACCTTTAGTCGCGGTTGGAGCCACCAACCGCGACTAAAGGTCCTCGCGCGTGCCCCGCGCGGCTCCGGCCGCAGGTGGAGGACCTTTAGTCGCGGTTGGTGGCTCCAACCGCGACCAAAGCTCCAGCACAAACCGCCACCTGTCCTAGCCGTTGGAGCTGTCGGAGCCGCGAGACCTCTAGTCGCGGTTCGGAAACGAGCCGCAACTAAAGGTCCGCCTCTAAGGCCACTTTTCTACTAGTGTGTCTTCAACTTCATACAAACAAAATTAATCTGTAGATGTAGTTGACACAAACTTTAAAACTAAGTTCGATAAAAACTACCAAAGTGCATGTTAAGAAGGAAATCCCAATTATTGCATGTCTCAGATCAACCGGTGGTTGTGTTTTTTTTTTTTTTTTTGTGTTAGATGAACGGTAGATTTTCTGTTGCAGTGAGGAACAAACGGTGGGTATCTCTTATCCGATCCGTAGTCGTTAGGGTTCAATTCAATACGCGGAGAAGTTTACGATCTGTCTTGAGATCTGAAGTGCGAAAACCCCCTTCCCGATCCCATGTCGTCCTCGCCGCCGGCGCCCGCTACGGAGAACGATGAGGAGGTGGGGAAGGTGGACATAGAGGCGCCGCGTCCAGGACACGCCACGGACTCCGCCGGTACAGCGGCAAACCACACCGTTTCATCTCCCCACGATTTAAAGGATGGCCCAGAGAGGATAGTGACGACGAGTACGATGAGGATGATATCGCCTCCGACGACGACGAGGATATGGACGACGAATTCGGTGATGTTGACGAGGACTACTTCGACGAGGAGGGAGGTAAATTTTCGAAAAGCGCAGAGGTCGAGGCTACGGTGGAGGCTTTGTGGCGCAAGGTCGTCGCTGCTGAGGAGAAGCCGTCGGCAGGGCACACATGTTCAGTCTGCATGGAGCACCTGACCTGCGAGGGCGCTCATCGCATCTGGTGAGGGAGACGCCCTCTACTCTTATTTATCATCTTAATCAAATTGGTTCCTATATACCTTTTCATATGTTTGATATATAAGATACTTTTTCACATGGGATTTAGCTGCACTTGCGTATAGAGTGGTGTTTAATTTTAGCTTTGCGATTATGAATAATTTTGAAAAACAACTGATACATCATGGATTTTCAAAAACATGCAGTTGCATTCCTTGCGGACATGTGTACGGCAGATCTTGTCTTGAGAGGTGGCTGCAACGTGATGGTAACGAGACTGCCAGGGTACGTACATGATGTATTTCAGTGTATGATTAAATTCATCATATTTATCTTGTTCATATGTAGATCACGTCAAATATTTGTTTCCAGTGTCCTCAGTGTAGTGTGATGTTTGCGGACAATCATATAATCGACCTTTACGCGCCAGGAAATTTGTGGGAAGGTTGTGGCCGTGTTCAGGTTATGTTTCCTTCTTCATCTTCCGGGCATTATATTTCTCTGATACACTCTTTAGAATTAATTTTCTCATCATAATACAATTTGGCAACTTTTGTTAGTTAGAACTAATTGTCTTAAAATTTGTGTCCCATTTTAATTAGTTCCTCGTTGGAAAACTCATTTACGAACAAAATGGTAGAATTTACAAGATCCAACAAGCTCACCAATTTAGTTGGACCCTTGCAAGATTTAGGAGACTGTTCGAGGCGTCCAAACTAAATTGGTGAGCTTCTCCTAAATCTGCATTGATTTGTTATAACCATCTGATCGAGGCGCCCCCGCGTCGTCCATAAAGACGGCTCGAGCGGAACTCCAGATCCCATTGCCATCGTCACCCTCTAACCCTCTCTCTCTCCTCGCTGTCGTCGGCTCTCGTCAGCTGGAGAAGCCTGCAGGCGATCAGCGGCGACGGATCGAATCTAGCTCCAGCGCTTGGCCTAGGAGTGTACCGCAGAGGCCCGACAGCGCTTGGCCTAGGTGGTCCGTTGTGGCTGGTACGTGGCCTGGAGGCACTCTGCCGGCGAGGCAGGGGCTGCTAGCGGCCAGCGACCCAGCGACGCGGAGTAGCGGCGCAGTGGAGGATCTCAGGCCCCGGGCCGTGGTGGTTTCGGCCGCCGTGCCTCCGGTCAACGAGATTGTGGAGGTTGCCTGGTTCGGCCCTTCCAATCCACGGGGTATGGTTCGGCTTGGCCACGCGATGAGATCTCCGAAATTGGTCGGTACGAGATGTCCAAGAGACTAGGAGACATGTGGAGCAGATCTGGTGGTAAACCCAGTTTTCGGCCGGTGGCCGGAGCCGGTGATGACGACACCATGTGCGCCATCTCCTTTGTAACATCCCAATTTTTAGAATTGGATGTTTGCTACCATTCATGCGATTTGCATCATATAGTATTGTATTTGCATTGCATTGTATTAAAACTAAATAAACAACCTCAAACCTTAAATAATTAGATCAAGTCTATATTTTTAAATGCATATGTGCATATAAGAACAAACATAATTTTCTGTACAGTGCTCCGTTGTGAAAACAGCGAGCAAATAAATAGAAAGGAACAAAGGAAAAGAAAATTATAAGAACTAGAAGATACCCGCGCGTTGTAGCGGGTATCACTTTAGAAACTATATCGTGTAAATAAAATGGTACAAAAGGTAGGACATATTAAATGAATATACGAAAATCAATTGGTCATAGTAGACATACTAAATTTTCATAGACATGAATTGTGTGTGTATTATATATTGTTAATGTGAACTATTAGATGGCTGGAGGAATCTATGATGTGTATATTAATAAGTATTAGTGGAAATGACATGGACAATTGATTGGCTAATAGCATGGATGATGTGGATAGCTTGCATGTTGAGATAGAAAAATAATAAATGCACTTAGTGGAGTTTTGCTTTATAAGAGGTATAGATAGGGCAGCCGTAGGCCAATTTGGCCAGGAAACCACCGAATCAACCTTCTCTATTTCTCTTTTTCCCACGTCACTACTAGGAAACTAGCTATTAGTGGCGCACCAAATTTAGCATTCTGTGGCGCACGGAATTTTTTTCTGTGGCGCATATCTACGTGCGCCACAGAATTCTCACATTTCTGTGGCGCACCCACAAGATATGCGCCACAGAATTTAAAAAAAATCAAAAATTTCAAAACAATTCAGGAAAAACGAAAAATGAAATAATTTGAAAAACCTAAATATTTCAATATTTGGAATTTTTTTGAATTTTGTAACCTATCTCAAATGATGACTTCCCGCTAGGTTACCCATCGTCAAATTGCTCCAACCCAAGTACGCCATAGAAAGAAACATTTCTGTGGCGCACATCCAATATGCGACATAGAAATGTGTGTTTCTGTGGCGCATATAGCTATATGCGCCACAGAAAGACACATTTCTGTGGCGCATGTTGTTTTCGTGCGCCACAGAATTCCAACATTTCTGTGGCGCATGCAAAAATATGCGCCACAGACACACGCTTTTCTATGCGCCACAAAAAGCATTTCTATCTATAGCTAGTTTCCTAGTAGTGCGTTCTATTCTTTTTCTTTCCTTACCTCCTGTTTTCTGAATTGAAACTCGGAACGAAACTTCTGGAGTCGCACGTTTATGTATGGAACTGGTTTCCAGAAAATCTCCAATTCCCGTTCGAATCGATATCCCTTCTCCACCCAAAAGCATCATAAAAATATCTCCTCACCTCCGTGCTTCCGTTTTTCCGCAAACCACGAAACTTTGGCCGCCCGGATCGGTCTATCCATCTTCGCCGCCATCGTTCTTCGCCGAAGATTCGGTGAAGGTTCCTGTCACCCTGAGAACCTCTCCTTTTCGTTTATCGTTCTAATATTTCTCATCGTCGCCCTAATCTTGTTTCAGCACAAATCAGAGGACGGGAGCGAGGTGTTCATAGCCAGACTTGGAGCAGCAGAAGTACATCAACGTCACCGTCTGAACCTTTAAGTGTCGCCGCCAAGATCACCGCCGAGTTCGCCGTGAGTAGCTCGTTCCACCGGAGGTTTCCTCAGGCCGTACGTCCACAGGACCGCCGCCGAACATCATGGTCGAAACAGCCGTGCTGGTAAGCTAGGATCCTTGTTGGTAAACTACGATCTATTGGAGAAGAAACACAACGGCCGTCAGATCCTTGTTGGATGAACCAGATTAGATTACTTATTGAAGGGTACCGGTGAATCAGGATCTGCCGCGTGGCGAGTACCAGTCAGCAACACAGTCAGCGCCGAGTCAGTCTGACGGGCCAATCCGAGCTAGATATGTGTCGCGAATTTCTGTAAATTCGAATAAGAAAACATAGAATATGCTGATCTTGTAAAATTCATATTAAATAATCTACACGTCATAAAATTGCAAAGAAGAAATTTAAATTTTCACGAAAACAACACTGCACCACCAAGAAATGTAAAAAAGCACAACCAATAATGTGTAGTCACAAATAAATGTCAGTTTGGTACTAAAATCTGAAGTACATCCCTTTATGGTTATGAATACAAAGAAATGTAGGTTACATGCTGTTTGTTTGCTATTTGTTTCGAAAAACATAATCATTTAATACTTTGAGTTGAGTGCATGGTGATGCATGCATTGAGAATAGGGATAGACATTATAGAGTTCTCACCAACAGGTTGCCTCAAGGATTCGAAGTCCAATTATAACTATGAGTGCGTGTATAGTAACGATATGTATTTATCCATCGACGGATCGATCAACTTGATTTATCAACATATAACCCAAAACATAAAATGGATATTTAAACTCTTACATATTGTTTATATCCTTGACACACGATTCAGCATATCAGTACAGAGTACGCTGGGACCATAAATCACATCTTCAATAATTTCCTTTGAAAATTGCCTCAATCCACTGTTGTTTCAGACAAAAATAAGAGCAAATCAATAGCAGATAAATGGCCAGATTAAATGTACACATGGAAAAGAGAAGAATGAAGTATACCTGATAAGTACGGTGATGTGTTTGAGGCATCAACGATATTTGTGCAGCATGAGGGGCTTGTGCGTGAGAGGAGACTGTTGAGAGCATTCTTCTTATTTTCCAGTTGCATAACAGAAGTAGCACATGTTCTTCTGACTTCTTATCCAGAGCAATACTTCCTAGGGCAGCCATCTCCCTCATTTCTTCTATCAAGAATGGGCTGAAGCGAGGCTTTCTTTCTTGTCATCCATTTAACTTAGCTTGCACGCGTAGAAATGAACCAGAGCCTGAAAATGAGATCTTAATTGTGGCTTAAAACTTCTTTTGCGAATGATTACCGCCGGGGTTAAAATCATGATGTTCGGTCAGTTGGATAATTTATAGTAGAATTACAAAAAATTAACCAGTTTGGTTCAATATGAATTGTTATGCATGTGACTGGAGAATTGATGCATTGCAGAACCAACAACAATGTAATAGGTAAGAAATGGTGCACCGCAGTTCAAACATAAATAGCTCTAGCAACTCAGCTATATAGCTTTCAGAACTACGTAGTTCTGAAAATTCGAAGGTATAAAATCTACTTTAACTTACCCTAGCTATTAACTGCTTCCGCTAGTACTATGGAAATCACAGACCATGCCGACCTGATCGTAATCTTATCCAATATACATGTATGCTAAACCAAACAGGTGCAAACCAAGTCGAAATCGACAAAAGATCTGGCAATGATTATTTAGTGATTAAAAGCTGTAGACGACTGACAAAATCTGTACACCACGCGTTCGTTCCAGTAGATGGAGTGCAGCCTGACCAGCAGGGATTTGGGATGGAGATCAAACGTCTTGACCCGGAGCTTGCAGCGCATGGAGTAAGGGCTGATCACCTGCACCACAGCCAACGGCGGGCACCTGTTGCTTGCCGGCGACCGACAGCTCATCCGGATCTTGTTGATCGGGAACACAGGGTGGTGCGCTGCATGCCTGGGCTTCCTGGTGGGAGGAACACGTCGCCCTCAAACGTCGGCATGCTCTTGACCACGCCGCCGGCGAAGTTTGGTGTTTGGTGGTGGCCCAAGGATTGGAGAGAGAGGACGGGATCACGCGGGGGACAGGCGTCCGGGCGCGTGGTGGCTGTCGTGCGGTGGCGGCGGCCGTGCATATCTCCTGCCGGATGCCGGCTGTCGGCCGACGGGTGCGTCGGGCGGGTCGTCAGGCAGGCGGCGGCGGCGTTCTTTGGGATTTATTGTTTTGACGTGGCATTGTTTGCAGTAAGAAAAGAGGAGATCGGAGATCATGTTCCGTTCCCGTTTGATCTTGCAATACTTCTGTTAGGTGGTGGCAATTCTTGGTAATTACCCACAAAACGAAAAGGTGTGTTGAGTTGTCAAACATTGGAGCGATCTGTACCGTTGGCCAAATATTGTAGGGCACAGATTTAATGTATCAACACAAGTTTGCTCTTTTAATAGTAGTATAGATTTGCTCGCTGTTTTCACAACGGTAGCACTATATGCACATATGCATTTAAAAATATAGATTTGATTTAATTATTTAAGGTTTGAGGTTGTGTTTATTTAGTTTAAATAAAATGCAAATGCAATACTATATTACGCAAATGCACATGAATGATAGCAAACATCCAATTCTAACAATTGGGTTGTTACATCCTTCGAGAAGGAATCATCGAGGTGAAGCTCCCACGTCCATCCACTACCTTCGGGGAAAGCCTTTGATCCATTGATCGGATAATGGCTGCGCTCTTGTGTCGTCTCCCCCTTGGGGGCATCATTCTTGGAGGTGTGCATCGGCCCGAGGGACCAGTTGATGGTTTCAGCGGAAGAGCGGTGTTTCATCTACCGCATCGGGTGAGTCTCGCCGGCGTGGCACAGTAGGGTCTTGGCGATGGACGCGTGATTATGGACACACGTAGCGTGTTGCCGCCGTATGTCGCCTTGGCGGCGTCGATGGCAGATCTGACATAGGTCTTGGCTTCGATATACATCTTGAAGATGGGATTGCGGAAGATGGCGATGGCGACTTCCGGAGTATGGGCACATGGCGCTAACCCTGGACTTAGCCGGTGAGGCGACGACGTTTTCGTTGTGCCACTAGGTGGCTTTGTCACTTTGTTTGGTGGTTTTGGTCTGTATAATTGTTGTAAAGGTGTTTGCTAGTTTTTGTTGAATAAATGAAATAAAACAGACCGCATTCATCTCTTCGGTGCAGAGGCCGGGGTAATTCCCTATTTTGAAAAAAATACACTAAAACATGTATAGATACAACCGATCTAGCAACAATTAATATGGATTGGATTGGAGGGAGTAGCATTTGTGATAGATTGGTTTGATTGATGCTTAAATAGTTTTATTACATTCAATATTTATGCACACCCGTTGTTTGTGTATGTTTAATGAATTTAAATTATTTCTAATGAAGATCGATCAGGTATCAATTTTTTTTGCATTTCCATGATATCAGTGATCACTAAAGAAAATTATTGTGTTTTCATTTTTGGCGCTAGAAAACACAAATCTATTACGTAGGGCTGCTAGTAGTACAAGAGTCTGGAGGCCGCGGCCAGGGAGTTATTTTCCCGGCATGGGTGGCAACATAGACTCCAGATAGACCTACCAGCATCTTAGGCGGATTTACAATTTCTCATTTTGATATGTAATTCGCCTTTTATTTCGCTTTCAGACTAGTGTGTTGGTGAACTGTGGCTGTGTGCATCTTTGCTATGCAGAGGCCGGGTGTAATACTTAAACCTTTTAAGTAATAAAATCACTTTATCAAAAAAAAAAGTAGTACAAGAGTGAAGTGGTTAGATTGTTCTCTTTGACTATCCATTGGTGACGGTTTGGTGACATTTAGCGCTTATACAGAACAAATAAAATGGCACTAAATTTTCGAATCTGCAGGAAATGAAAGTTTATGTTAGTGAGGCGGTGGCTGAGGTGGTGCCGTGGTGGTGCAATGCGAAAAACAAATCGCCAAGCTTAAGGCAGAACAGAGGGCTTGTGATCAGGTGTACGCGGAACTGAGGGAACTGCAGAACAAGATGGTTCAGGCAGAGAACGAACGACGTGAACAGCAGCAGAGCTTGAAGAAGGCAATCACTGAGATGAACTATTTGAGTGACAAGAATTCCGCTAAATTTAAGTTGATCGAGAAACATATAGCTGCTGCCAAGCTGGCGCTACCGCGTGCGAAGCCAGCAGAGCTGTAGGAGGAAGACACACCGGTTCAGTACAGCCGGGCCAGGCGGATCATCAAGCCCAACAAGCGCTTCTGCTCCAATGAATGGACCCGTTAGTCGTGCGCCAGAGGCCCGTAGGCAACCCGAAACCGCACTTGTGTTTGGCATCCTTTGGATTACACAAAACGGCGGCAATCTCTAGTTTCTCTGAAACCTGTGTTTGGACTTTTATTTTTTTTTAGCGGAGTGTCTGAACTTGTATGCTACGTAGAGACCGAGTCGAACCTTTTAAGTTTTCCTATTCCTCACACAATTTGAAACTATGCAGCTGACTGAAACATTAAAACTACGTACAATGTGGGAAAAAAGTTCAGATTTATTTGCTCAACTAAAATTTTCAAATATTTAAAATTCAAAAAAATCATTAAATAAATATAAATATATATTCAAAAAATCCCGAGATAAATATTGGGGAAACACTTCTATACAGCCGGGGATCATGCACGTTCCATCCCCTATAACGCTCGCCACGTGTCGCATCTGTGGCCAAAGAAAACGGAGAAAGCACTACTGTGGGTCCTACCACGTTGCCCCTCAGTCCCTCGTCCTCCTCACCATTGACCGCAGCCCAAGGCTGCCATCGACTACCCACCTTGGCGCCTCGCCCGTCGCTGGCCAAATCCGTCACCTCGCTGGCCGCCGCTATCTCAACCCTCACCGCCGTCAAATTCGTATGTCCCTCTCAAAGCGAGTACCACCTCCTAATCCCTGCATATATTGCCGCCTTGGTCTCCTCCCCTTGCACCTCCGCTCTAAAGATGTAGCCACCACCTGCTGCAAGTCGGGTCTCCTCCACCAGCGGTAAGTCGACTCTCTCCTGGCGATGATGCTTGGTACAACGGTGCTACCAACCTTGGGTGGAGCTGTTGCAAGTGGCCAACAGTGGCGCTACCAGCGGCAATCGTTTGTGCTACAAACGGCAAGCGGAGTTGCTACCAACCCGGGGCGGTGGTGTTGCAAGCGGCCAACAGTGGTGCTACAAGATGCTGCCAACCGTGGTCAAAGCTGGTACCAGCGGTATGAGTCCGTGCTGGGAGATAGTGCTACGGGGAGCGGCAGGTGGTGGTGCTGCGAGCCGGCGAGATCCTCGCCGGAGCTATGAACGACGATCTGTGGAACGAGCTGCAGCGGTGGGCGCGGGTGCCGTCAATCGTGGGAGGTGGTGCTGACAACCGGAGGCGACATGCTGCCGACGTTGGTGCTGGCGCTGCTGCCGGCAATGGAGGTGTAGCGGGCAAGGAGATGGAGCTAGGTCGGTGGTGGTGGTAACGAGAGAGAAGGGAGGAAGAAAAGAGGAGCCACAAGGAGGAGGACGAAACAGGTGGGGGACACGCACGTGGTTTTTCCCGTTTTAGAACTGGAAGGACACGTGTCGAGCCCTCATGCGGGGATCGGGGCTTATGATCCGCAGGGAGGTTCAGCACTTGCCTAAACATTGTGATATTCGCTAGGCCAATACCTATTGGTGGTTTAACTAGATGGTAGTTCCCACTCCATTTGGTTGGAAAATGTCGTCGAAACTGTACAGTCGTCCTAAATCTTCATTTTGTTTCGACTTGTATGGTTTTATGGTGCATGACAACCCAATAAAACAAGCTTGGCTGGGAGTAAAATTTGCTTTAGCTTTAGGTACAAAGCGTGGAAGAGCATACTGGAAAATGCAACTCCACACTTAGTTGGATCTCCCCCACTTATCCGGGACGTCCAACTGCTTTTGATCCGTGCAACATATTACTAATGATTTTTTAAATTCAATGCGTTATAAACAATATTTGGATTTATGTAATTTATTTTTTGGATTCATATAGTATCAAAAAAAAATCTTGACAAGCATTAACAAAAATAATTAAAACCACTCATTAAAATGATTTTTTATTTTTTCAGTACATCAATTATATTAGTAGGAAGTTCGTTGGATGCAAATTCGATGGTCTTGGTGGATATCCAGCTAGTTGTGGTATCGCCGGATTGGCCAATCTCATGTGAGATGCACAAACTCAAACTGGCATCTAAACTCAGCACGGCGACGGCGATGATCAAAACAGTCTCAACGTATCAAACCATTGAACTGTCAATGCTTGTCAACTGTTTTCAAACATGAACTGCAATTACGAATTGCAAAGGTACAAAATATAGCACACGTGCATACCATGTCAATCACTATCGATGCACCAGATTATTCAAGCTCGAGATATCTCCATGTATACAATTCATGAATTAGAACTCACAACACGTATAATTTCCAAGCAAAAAAATCGCATAATATCGGAAGACACCAAAGAATTTCACATCTAGAACGCCTCAGATATCCACCAAAAACACGAGATCCACCTAGCTAGGCGTGGGATAACGGCGCAGGATCTTCCTTCCTCTCCTTGACCACCACGACCACCTGCTCTGCCCGCTTCTTATTGTCGCCGTGGGAGGCAGAGGCTTGGCTGGCCTCGGCCTAGGCCTCAGCCCTCACAGCCTCCAGATCCTCTCTCGCGTGGCAGAGGATAGGCGGGTAGTAATCCGGGTACTTGTCCATGCAACTGCGCAGCGCCGTTATGGCATCGGAGCAGCGCTCAATGATGTCGCCGCCATCCGCCTCCACGCACTTTTCCCAGCCCACGAACTCCTCCTTGCACCCGCCGCCCTTCATGTAAACGCAGAACGCGCACTCCCCTTCATCCTCCTCGCCGGATTCCGCGGCGGCGTCCAAGACGACCGTCTCCCCTGCCGCCGCCGCGCCGCCGCCGGGGGTGTCAGAGGGTGCGGCGGACTGGATCTCTTCTTTTGTTGGAGAATCAGCAGGCGCAGGGCCTCCGGGGGCGCATCTGCGGCGGTGGCATGCTGTATATGTTCTTTGGCTGGTTGATCGGTGTCCTCCGATGGAGCAGAGGCGGCGGATCCCATCGGAAGCTTAAACCCTACAAGATGGTAGCCGCGCCGGGAACATGCAGGTCCTGGTTGCCGCGCGTGATCTGGGCGGTGTTTGTTTTTTCAGCTCGGTCTGTTTTTTTTTTTTTTTGAAAAATTCAGCTCGGTCTGTTGGGTTGGTAATAAAGCGTCAATGTACGTGTCTTTGTGTCCAGCTGTTCTACGTCATCGTGGCTAATTGGTATTGTGGTCGGTCCTTCTTGCCTGGCTGACCCTTCAACAATATTTCATCATTAGAGAGAAGCCATGATTTTAGAACAAACAAGTAACTAAACGAACTAAATTTATTGTATTACAGGCTGAAAAGATTTTTAAAAAAATACTTTGATGCTTTAACCTTCGAGAATGCAAAAGTGGAGCAATGTAAGATAGCAAATAAATAAGGGGATAAGAATTCGGAGATGATAGACCATGGCATTAAAAAGTCATGAACTATCATCATCGTCTTAACTGAAACATGAAGAATTCGACATTGGAACATTGTTTCGAACGTTTCGTTGGTAATCATACGGCCAGACATTTGTCATACCGGTTCATTTATGATGATGTAACAGTGGATAATAAAGTAGCAGGTGACCGTTTCACGCCAAAGTTTCGATTCTTCCATGGCGGTCGAGATCCACTGATGCCAGTTGTTCACTAATGCTTTACCAGCAAAAAATATATTGACAAAAACAGTATATAGGATGCACTGCACCTTAGATCCTATCAAGTGATTTATTTGCTACATTTATTTCTACCATGTGAAATAGCAACTCGCCAGCAGTGGTAAAAAGCACAAATTTTACAACCTCCATAATAGCGTGGCATTTAGCACTACTATCATACGATGGTAGTATAGTATTAATTCTATACTCACATTGATAATTAAGGTGATCTACGGACCCGCAGTCTTCACATAGAAATTGATACGAGGCACATAACATAGATGAATAACTATTCACCCAACTCAACCATTATTTTATAATAGTATGTCGTAACAAAGCTTGACATAGGCATGTCTCTTTTCTCCTCTATTATCAGTTTCATATGTTCAAAGTAGTCATCTTTGTTTTATATTTTATATATCTTTGTGTTTTATAACTAAAATAATAGCAAGATAAATAACAACAAACAAAATAAATTATGTCCGACCATAGCAACACCAAGAAAGAAGCATGTGACTCGTTCACCATCAACACAAAGGATGTCCCCGCGACCCAATAAAAAATAGCATGGATGTATCAGCACATACGTTGGCAAACAGTAGAAAACATACCACACCTAGCATTCTTCATCTTGTATCACAACATTACGATCTTTCCACTCTTCTCAAGTTGACGTTGATCATAGCGGTTAGGGCATCTCGGATCCCAGTGGTTCGGATCACCGCAAACATGTCAGGATCCTTTCCTCTTATCGATCTTCTTTTTGAAGTTGGTACACTTAACATCTTGTTCTTTCCATCAACCTGGATTTGCCCTCAGACTCGTTCTTGTTCTTGAATTTGTGGGGATGGGAGTTCTTCTTATGTACAAATTTGGCAATGGAACCTCCCTCGACACCTCGAAACGTGTGTCTTTTGGTCTCGCATTTTCTTTCACATTAAGATACCCAATGAGATCCACAGAATACTTTTGTCTCTTGTGTTTTAGAGAGGTAGCAAAATTGCTTCACGAGTGAGATAGTTTTGCAATGATGCCTCTAGCAATAAACTTTTCTGGTACCACACTCATAAACTGCTCAACTTGCTTAATAATAGACTGTATCTCATGAGCCTACTCAAGGGCGGATCGCTCATTAGTCATTTTGTAGTCATAGAATTATTCCATGACATACAATTCAATGCCTGCGTACGAGACCCCAAACTTGGCCTCGGGTGCATCCCACATACCTTACCCATTGTGATTCACAAATACAATACGGGCCAATAATGTTCTCACCAAGAACATTGAGAATAACACCCCTCATAAGTGTATCTGCTTTCTGAAAGGTGTTCTCTGAGGGAGTAAGCTCTCTTTCAGCTTTGCCTTTACATAATACAGAGTGGCTCTCCCACGCCACCTCTTATAATGCAAGCCCTCGAGTGGACGAGATCTCAATGAAGTAGCAAAGCCAATTTTACAAAATTATCTAAAACAAGGTTTTTCACATTGTTGGAAACATGGGAATTATTTCCTAAAATAAGGTTTTTTGCTTAACCATTTTTCGAAATAAGCCTTCAAGTTTTGATAGATGCCTACCCTCCTCAAGCCAAACCCAAGAAGCCCAATACGAACTTGACTAGATCCAGTCTTTTGAGGTTGGAGCATACACAACAATTCTCAGCATTTGTTCCCCACCCCCCCCCCCCCCCCCCCCCCCCCAACCCCCCTGGAACACCTACCGAGCTCAGCAAAACCTCTCCTAAATTTCCATTTATTTTCGCACCTAAACAGTTTTATGTTGCTGGTGGCCGAGAGAGCTTCAATCTTAAGTGGAATACAGTCCGAAGTAACTTTAGGGAGTTGTTAGCATAAAACAACCACTTTACTATTCAAGTTGCAAAAAAAACGAATTGAACCATAATTGACACAGAAACTGACAGGAAAATGCTCAGTGTGTAAATTCGGGATCAATTCGCGTTTTTTTGGCAAAAAACCAAAAACCGAAATGTGGTGGGATTTTGTCCTGCAAACGAAAAGTGGTGATTTTTTGCAATTTGAGCAGCAAAGTAGTGGTTTTATGCTAACAACTCTAACTTTAGGCATGAAATGCAGGGTAAAATTAAGGTGTATGCACTCTGTATCTGCCATCCGCGAAGTTATTAATTTAAAGTCGGGTCCTGAGATCCTTTTAAACCCTCAGAACTCACGAGCAAGATCTTGGGAACAAAACACCGCAAGAAAAAAAAGATCTTCTTGAGGATGCGGATCTCCAGCTGCATTATTTCGTAATCGGTGCAATTCGAACATGATAATCACTATGCTATTATGGTCAGTGCTAATGATATTATGTGTGCATGAATGTGGTTATGAGTTGCACAAGAGGTGGTAAGATCACCAGATTCAAATGGGGTGAGGAGAGGACAAAACCAGCACATAACCAAACACCCCTGTGTTGCATCTAATCCACGTCAAACCAACTTTGCAGCCTACTGAACATAAAAATACGAAAAAAAAAATCGGGTTCAGGCAACCAAACGGGTTATGGAACTTGGACCAAACCTCGTTTGTCCAGAGCTAGGCCCTGCCGGGCCACGGATGGAAACAGGCGAATTTTCGCGTGACAAACCAAACACGCTCTAGACACACACATGTACAATAGTGTAGCAAATCCCCATTTTTATTGATTTCTCTTGGGTCTACACGCTGAGGCACATTTATAGCGTACACTCATAGGCCTGCTAGAAGTTTACCAAGCAAGTAGGCCATCACGATCTTGTTTCGGTCACGCTCAACCAAGGAGTACAGCGGTGGCACCTTCATCCATGGCTCCAGCATGCGGTCCCTGCAGCTCTCCAGGCTCGTCATGCTGCTCATGTAGCTATCAAGATTTTCAAAGAGGCAGTTGCACAGAGCTAGGCATATGACGACGTAGAGGGAGTTGGTCACATCGATGTAGTCGTCCATGCAACCCTGGTAGGCGTCGCTCTCTGGGCCCGAAAGCGACGTGTTTTGGTGGAGCTGGATCCTCAATGCATCACGCGTGTCTTCGTAGGAATCCAAGGTCTGGATCCATATTGATTGTCGCTGAATCGGATGTATCTAGAATTTTTTAGTGCAAGATACATGTGATTCAACGACAATTAATATGAATCGAAGTGAGTATCAGAAACCGAGTGGGCGCTTATTACATGAGAAGTAGACAACTCATTTAGCCAGCCTTTTATCATATCTTATTATCTTATTTGTCCAGGCTTGGAGTAGCACAATGGACAATGCACATGGAAATACTAGACGGATCCGCCGGTTTGACGTTCTTGCAATGTCTTTTAGTCTAGCTATGACGTGTTGTTAATCGACAGCCGACAGAGCCGGCAATCAGCAGTGTGCTAGTGAAATTAGAATACGGTACCTGTTCTTTCTGTATCCTTGTTGTTAGGAATTATGTAATCTAGCAGTACACAAGTAACACAACAGGCTTGAGCGCACGCCAATTTTTTGGCAAACGTATTGCCTTCGGGCTGTAAATGTAGTGAATTGTCCTGCTCTGCTGTTAACCACATCACCAGGTTCTGCAGAGACCCAATTCGCTGTCGCTACTGTCGCTACCAAGGACACATCGAGAGGCACTGCCGCCGTCGCCGTTGGGACCTGGCCAATGCTCGTCGCCAACAAGCTCCACCTCCTTCCACGCCATCGGAGAGCCAGCTCCCACCGCCACTGCCGCTTCCTCGTCCGCCACATCCACTTCCTGAGTTGGCCGCCACTACCACTGCCTTGCAGCGTTTTGATGATGCTACTCTGCGCCAGGAGTTGGTGCGCTACAGGAACACAAGGCCTCCAAGGTGCAGCGCGGATCGCCAACAGCGCCACGACCGGCAAGACCGGCGAGACGACGATCGCCACGACCGCGACGATGACAGGAACCGGCGCCAGGCAGACCATGAGATCTTCTGTTGCCATTCTCGCTCTGTTGACGCGGGACGCCGGGGCGCTGATGACCGCCAGCGCCGAGATGGTGGTGGGCGACGCAACGATCGCCGCGACAGACACAGGACCGTGCTTCCAGTCCCCGACCACCGCAAGATCGACCTAAAACTGGTGTAGCGCCTCAAGGACGGCTCCGTCATCCCCGCCTCAGGCCTTCGCCGCTGGGGCAACTCGGCCACTCCCTCCCGACGTAGCAGCAAGGCTCCCTACACCGGCGACCGTGGCCGCTCTCCATGTCGCGCCATCGGGCAGGCTCGACGTCTTCCCTCCGTTGCTTACCTGGGCGCGGACGGCCCCGCCATCCTGGCGCCGACGCAACCAAGATGTGCGCCGGGCTCCAGCTCCTCTCCGCCGCACACTTCCACGCCTCGCTCTGCAAGCAGGATCCTCTCGTGCGCAAGGCTGCTGGACTTCACCCCGACACCCGCGTCGGCCACCCCCTCCTCTCCATGTGTGTTCAGTACGCCGTGTGGGGGCCTGGGTATGACGATGTCCTCCTCGCCTGCTTCCACTCCGGTCCACAACCCTGGAGAATCGCCGGCCCGGACACCTGCTGACGGCGACCTGTCGGACCCCGATGATAGGCTCTTTTCTCAAGCTGATCACGCTGCTAACCTCTTCACCTCACGCCAGCCTCCGCTCCTATCAATGCGCTCTCCGTCGCCAAGGCCGTCCCCTCCAGCGGCTCGCCGCAAGACGCTTGCGGGGGTGACGCGGTTCTCCCTACCGCGCTCCAGCGCGCGTCTCAAGATCAAACACAAGGGGAAGAAAGTTCCTATCGCTTCCCTCGCCGAGAAGCTCCTGTGCAAGCGTTTGGGGATCCTCAAGGAGGGCGAGATGATAACTGAGAACGCCATAACCAAATTCGCTGAACTATTTCAGGGCAAATTACCTGATATTGTTGTGGCAGCGCTGAGGGCCCTGTTCCGTCTCGACTGCGACCTAGCTACGGCGGTGGAAGAAGCTCTCTGGGCTCACGGTGGTGCGGCGGCGATCGAGCATGCTGCTGATGGTGACGTCGAGGCCCCTCCTGATGCTGCTGGGGCGGGCGCTAGCGGGGCATCTGCGCCGGCATAGGCCTCCTCTGCGTGCTCCACTTCTGGGTCTGCCATGTTTTCCAATGAGTGATTACTTCATCGACATTGTTAGTTGGAATGTTCGGGGGCTCAATGATCCTGACCGCTGCTCAGCTGTGCTCGAAACCCTCACGAGCTGCTCCTGTCACATTGTGTGCCTTCAAGAGACAAAACTCCAGATTGTGGACTCCTTCATCGCTGCTTCCATTGGGGGCTTGCGTTTCCAAGGTTTTGCCCAAAAACCAGCCGACAGGACGCGAGGGGGAATCCTACTTCTTTGGGATCTCGACGCGGTGGATATAACGGATGTGATGCTTAACTCTTTTTCGATTTCGGCCACGGTGACCTCACAGCGCGACGGTGATGTGTTCAAGATTACGGGGGTCTATGGTCCTACTAACGACGCGCTCAAAGATGACTTCTTTCAAGAGCTTGTTGACCTTAAGCCGCTGGCGGGGGAGAAATGGCTGGTGCTTGGAGACTTCAATCAAATTCGGCGGGCCCGGGACAAGAATAATAATAACATCAATAGAAGTCGTATGAATAGGTTTCGGACAGCCATTAATGCATGTGAGCTAAAAGAGATCCACCTGCAAAATCGGCGTTTCACTTGGTCCAACGAACGCAACACTCCCACCATGAGCAAGATTGACGCCTACTTTTGCAATGAAGAATGGGATATCAATCATGACGATCATATTCTTCACGCCCTCTCGTCTTCGCTCTCCGATCATTGCCCATTGCTTCTTGCTTGTTGCCGGGGTCCTAAAAAGCCCAATACCTTCCGCTTTGAGGACTTTTGGGTACGCATGCCCGGCTTCCTCGACGTGGTGAAGGAAGGGTGGGCCGAACCCTCTCTTCACACCGATCCCTACTGATACGTCTCAAACATATCTATAATATTTGATGTTCCATGCTGTTATTATACCAATTGCTACATGTTTTATTTACACTTCATAGTATTTTTATGCATTTTCTGGGACTAACCTATTAACAAGATGCCGAAGTGTCAGTTCCTGTTTTCTGCTGTTTTTCTCTTTCAGAAAAGCTAGTCACAAAATATTTTCGGAATTGGACGAAAATCAACGGGCGTACGTATTTCACCGAAAGACTCTAGAAGCCAAAAGGGGAGACGCCAAAGAGCCACGAGGGGCCCACGTCAACCCTGGGCGCGGTCAGAGGTGGGCTCGCGCCCAGCCCTGGCGTGGCCGCCTCGGGTGCCCTCCGACGCCGCCCTTTCGCCTATATATTCCCGATGTGCCGAAAACCCTAAAAACATCGATCATATTCCACGATCGGGAGGGTTCTGAAGCTCTTCCCGGCACCCTGCCGGAGGGGAGATCCTCACCGTAGGCCTCTACACCGCCATGCCTGCCTCCGGAGTGATGCGTGAGTAGTTCATCCTTGGACTACGGGTCCATAGCAGTAGCTAGATGGTTGTCTCTCCACCTTGTACCTCCATGTTTAGATCTTGTGAGCTGCCTAACATGATCAAGATCATCTTATTGTAATGCTACATGTTGTGCTTGCTGGGATCCGATGAATATTGATACTATGAGCAAGTTGTTTATCAATCTATCTATTTATGTTGTTTATGATCTTGCATGCTCTCCGTTGCTATTAGATGCTTTGGCCAAGTAGATGCTTGTAACTCCAAGAGGGAGTATTTATGCTAGATAGTGGGTTCATGCCTCCAGTAATCTGGGCTCGAGATGACAGAAACAACTAAGGTTGTGGATGTGCTGTTTCCAGTAGGGATAAAACAATGATGCATTGTCTACGTGTTATTTGCATTGTTTACATTACACACTTTACTTCATGCAATAATCTGTTGTTTGCAACTCAATACCGGAAGGGGTGCGGATGCTAACCGGAAGATGGATTATTTAAGCATAGATGCGTTGGATAGCAAGTCTATGTACTTTGTTGTAATGCCCAATTAAATCTCATAATAATCATCTTGTCATATATTGCATTGTCATGCGCTCATTATTTGTCAATTGCCCAGCTGTAATTTGTTTACCCAACATGTTAGTTATCTTTTATGGAGAGACACCACTAGTGAACTGTGGACCCCGGTCCATTTCCTCATACTGATAAAACCACCAACTGCAATCATTTGTTCTCTGTTACTTTCTGCACTCATTACTGTTTTCCACACAATACGTTTAATCCTTTGTTTTCAGCAAGCCGGAGAGATTGACAACCTCTCTGTTTCGTTGGGGCAAAGTAGTTTGCTTGGGTTGTGTGCAGGTTTCACGTCAGTTGCGCCGCTGACAACCTTCTAAAGAACCTCCGTGTCCTCCTGGTTCGATAAACCTTGGTCATATTTCAACGGAAAACTGTTGTTGCACTACATCATACCTTCCTCTTGGGGTCTCCCAACGAATGTGTGTTCTCACGGTCAACAAGCAGATCTTCTGGTGCTGTTACTGGGAAGTAATAAAACACTCTACCGTTAACACGCCATCACCTACCACATCCTCCATGACAAGCTCAAGCGGACCGGAAGGAAGCTCAAAACTTGGAGTCGTGGCCTCTTTTCCAACAACAAAATTCAACTCCACATGGCGTTGCTTGTCATTTTGCAGCTTGACAAAGCCATGGAGGCTAGGGCTCTTTCTCCAGATGAGAGGGACATCCAGGCTAGATTGAAGAGGCGGGTCATTGCTTTGGCGTCTCTTGAGAGATCTCGGAAGAAACAACGTGCTAGAATTGATAATCTCAAGGAAGGGGATGCCAACACTAGGTACTTTCATGCCAAGGTGAACTCTAGGAGGAGGAAAAACTTTGTCTACAAACTACGTCACAATCAAGGGTGGGTCACCTCTCACGAAGACAAGCAAACGATTGCTCAAAATCACTTCCGGGAGGCTATTGGCCGTCGTGGCACCGGGGCTCGTGCTCTAAATTGGAATGCTCTAAACCTTCCCACCCATAACCTCGAGGGGCTTGATGATGACTTCACGGAGGAGGAGGTTAAAGCGGCTATCATGGCCATGCCCTCCAACAAAGCACCCGTCCCGGATGGTTCTCAGGAAAATTCTTCAAGGCATGTTGGGACATTATCAAGGCGGACGTCATGGCGGTCATGTTCCGGTTCTCCAACCTCCACACCAACAACCTTCATTGGCTCAACTCCGCGAACGTTGTGCTTCTACCCAAGAAGGAAGGGGCGGAGGCGATCTCCGACTTTAGGCCGATTAGCCTCATCCATGGCATCGCCAAGATTGTGGCCAAGATTCTTTCTTTACGCCTCGCCCCTCACATGAACGTCCTTGTTTCTCAAGCCTAAAGCGCCTTCATCAAGACTAGGAGCATCCATGATAACTTCCTTTTTGTTCGCAACTATGCCCGTTGGCTTCACCGGAGGAAAAAGGCCACCCTACTCCTCAAGCTCGACATCAAAAAAGCGTTTGACTCGGTCAAGTGGGGTTACATCTTCGAGCTTCTTGATCACCTTGGCTTCCCTCCTAAATTTCGTGATTGGCTTTCGGCGTTGTTCTCTACGGCTTCCTTGCGTGTGCTCCTAAATGGCATTCCCAGTGCTCCAATAAAGCATGGGAGGGGGCTACGACAAGGTGAGCCCCTCTCACCGCTCCTTTTCGACATCGCCATCGATCCTCTTCAACACATCCTTCAAGTGGCCACGGATCAAGGGCTTCTTCACCATCTTCGCGGGAAGGGTGCTAGGTTTCGGTCCACCCTCTATGCCGATGATGCGGCCATCTTCATGTGCCCTATTCGTGAAGACATATCCACGCTTGCTCAATTCCTAAACAACTTTGCAGAGGCCACGGGACTTGTGACAAACTTTGTGAAGAGTTCGGTCACTCCCATCCGTTGCGATAATGTTGATCTTGATGCCGTGCTACTTGATCTCCTAGCTCCAACCGCTTGCTTTCCGTTGCGCTACCTTGGGCTCCCCCTTGTGGTGAAGAAATTGAAGAAGGTCCACTTCCAATACCTTGAGGATAAGGCGGTGGCTAAACTCAACCCTTGGGCGGGTAGATGCTTCAACATTGCGGGTCGCAAAACCCTTGCAAAGGCGGTCCTCACATCTCAACTCATTTACCCTCTCACCGTTCTTGATATCGCGCCGGAGACTATGCTCTTCTTCAAGAAACTTATTAGGAGCTTCCTTTGGGCGGGTACCGACAAGGTCTCCGGCGGCAAGTGCAAAGTTAATTGGACGGTGGTGTGCAAGCCTACTTCCTTAGGGGGGCTCGGCCTTCTCAACATGGACAAATTTGCGAAGGCTCTACGTCTTAGGTGGGCTTGGCTAGATTGGACGGCGCCGGAGAGACCATGGGTGGGAATGGAGGCCCCTTGTAAGAATGAAATGGATCTCTTCCATGGCATGTCAACGGTGACCGTTGGTGATGGGGTCAAGGACTCTTTTTGGGATGCGCCGTGGCGGACGGGACCAGCCCCAAGCTTATCGCCCCTCTCATTTATGATCTCTCGAAGAAGAAGACATGGTCTGTCAAGGAGGCTATCACCGATGACGCGTGGATCCTCGATATTGACTTCGGAGAGGGGCCTCGGTTCAACACCTTGAGGAGTACACTAAGCTTTGGCAATTCACCTCGCAACTTCAATTTCATGACGATGTACCGGACACTATCACGTGGAAGCTCACCCCTTCGGGTGCCTATTCTTGCTCCTCGGCCTACAATGAGCAATTCGCCGGGAGGTCGCCTCGCCGTTGGACAATATGGTGTGGAAGAATTGGGCTCCCCCAAATGCAAGCTCTTCTCATGGCTAATAATCCAAAACCGTGTGTGGACGGCCGACCGCCTTGAGAGAAGGGGATGGCCTAATGGTCAGCTTTGCCCCCTTTGCCGTCGTGAAGACGAGACGGCTAGACATCTTCTCTTCACTTGCCGCTTCTCTATTCGCCTTTGGGGCATGATCAAGAATTGCCTGAATGTTGGGGACTTCAACCCCCCGGATTGGGTGGCCTTCAATGACGTCCAATCTTGGTGAAAGCACCTTGCCATCGCAAATGGGAGAAGGAGGAAGGCAATCCCGTCACTACTCATGCTTGTGACTTGGGAAATTTGGAACGAGCGTAACTCGCGGATTTTCAAGCACTTGAGCACCCTTCCGACGTTAATTTTCGCTAGGATTAAGTTAGAGGCAAGAAATTGGGTGCTTGCGGGTGCCAAACATGTGGGTCATCTCTTGCCGGGAGATTAGGCTTTTGTATTAAGGGTGGTGGTCTATAAGACTAAAACTTGTTCGAAACTTCTTCTTAATTAATTGAAAAAAGGCAAATATTTTGCCTTTCCCTTCAAATCTATCGTATGTGATGTGATGTGACTAATTCTTTCTAGGAGACCAACCATACGTTCTCTGCCATGTATGAAATTACAAAAATAGACTACATAAACGTCATTTAGCATAGCTGTTCCTCCCTTCAGTCAGCTATTTAGCTGAGTAAGATGCTAGTTTTCGTCGTTGTAACCAGACTGAAAAGATATTCAGACAAAAGCTGATACTGCTAGCTTTCATCTTTATAAGCAGACCGATACGATCAAACATTCCGACAAATGTCTACACAAACAGGCATTCGACCTTCTATATATGTTCGGGACATTCATTTACAGCTACATCACGGCTTTAAAAACAGAGCTCCGAATCCAAAACGATCGATTCTTTTTTAGGGTCCCAAAACGATCGATTATTCGCCCAGGACACGCGGTGGTACCAATCTTGGGCCCATTTCACAGCTATAAGCAATGACATGCTAACCTATTTACACAGGCCGTTCGATTATCACGTAGCTATTCCCCAAAAAGCCCGTACAAGTTTTTCTGGCACATGCTGAAAAGGAGCGCGTTCGCGACGGTTCCCCTACCTAGATTCCTCTTCTCCGAAATTTGATCTCATTTTTAATTACCTTCCATCTTCGTCTTCACCGCACAACCGCCGGCGCCTGGAGATGGACTACGAGAACTCTGATGACGTGATCTACACCGATGAGGACGACGACACCGACGAAACTGATCACAGCGGCGGCGACCCTGTCTCCTCGAGTTCCGATGAGGAAATCTCAGAAGATGACCAGACGGACGATTGTGTCTCAGATGACGTAGACGAGGAGCAAGAAGAAGAAGTAGAGGATGAAGAGCAGGAGGAGGAAGAAGACGTGGAATCCGAAGAGGAGGAGGAGGAAGAAGAGATGAAGACCAGGAGGAGGAGGAAGAAGAGGACGAAGACCCCGTGGATGAAGAGGAGGAAGACGACGAAGACGTGGACTCCGAGGAGGAGGCCGCGATGAATCTGAAGCGGAAGCGACTACTGCGGGAGCAAGAGCAGAAGCGGAAGCGACGACTGCTGGAGCAGGAGCAAGAACGGATGCAACGACTGCTGGTGCTGGAGCAGGAGCAGGAACGGATGCGACGAATCCTGGAGCAGCAGCAGGAACGGATGCGACGAATCCTCGAGCAGGAGGAGGCGCGGAAGGGGCAACTGCAGGAGCAGGAGCGGATGCGACGACTGCTGGAGCAGGAGCAGGAGGAGCAGAAGAGGCGACTGCGGGAGAAGGAGGAGGAGCGGAAGGGCAGCCGCCGCCACCGCCGGGCACTTGCTGCATCTGCATTGAGACATGGACATCCGACAGTGCGCATCGTATCTGGTGAGTGGCCATGTTGCTTGTTCATGTTGTTTGGAAAGTATTTCTCGGTTAATTCTTCGATTTTGGAATCGTAAGCTCTAATTGGTACTAACCCCGCAAAAAAACAGTAAAACTCAAATTGATGGAGTGCTAGTTATATATTCAAGTGTGCACTGACATTTCGTCAGTACATCAGTGATTAGCACCAAAAGGATGAGAGGCTAATGGCCTAATGCAAGTGTACGTTGTATTGTATTCACGCAGCTGTATTCCCTGTGAACATATGTACGGCAGATCGTGCCTGGAAGAGTGGCATCGTCGTCAAGGCACTGCAGCGAAGGTTCATATAGATACTTCATGATTTGGTAGCGTCATGGTGTACCATGGATCTCATCTCACCGAACTTCCACTCTGTGTTTTCAGTGCCCTCACTGCGGTCGGAGCTACAACCTGAAGCAAATCACTAATCTCCATTGAACTTGCCAGCTGCTTCTGATCGATCTGCACATGCTCACCATAGGAAATCGATGCACGCCTGCGCAGTTTGTAATAATCAATCTAGCGTTTCCATTTTTTTCGAAAAGGGGAAGCCCCAGCCTGTAGCGTTTCCATTTGGCATGCTTTGCATTGATAGACGCCAAGGCTATGATTTCTTCGTCGTTCCAACAGGAGAATTAGCTTCAGCAAAGTGAGACGAGACAAGAGAGAGTGCAATTTGATCCTGAAGAGTTGGCTAGTGAGGCAAGATCACAAGGATTTAATTATGTGTTTTATGTCTGTTTGTTTCACGGGCTCTAATTCTAATTTACCAGGGAATCCATAATGGGAGGTACAAAAATCGGTTGTTACACAAGTACAACCGCACGCGTATTATAAACTTGCATACATACTCCAAGCTATCCCAAACTTATCACGATACATACAAGCCTCTTGATCTTGTAGCTAGCAATTCCACTTTAATTTTGGTTCCCCACGGCGCCTCGATCGCATGGATTGCAAATCTCTACGCCACCAGCCCATGAGGCCGGACACGACATCTGCCTCCCGTACGACATGCTCATTGACATCCTCGACCGCCTCGGGCCGAGTCTCGACTGGTCTTCCGCGGGTGGCGTGCCATCCACACTTCTTTCCCCACGCGCGCCTTTTCCGGCGTCTTCATCAAGTGCTATGGGTTTTGTGCACGACTCATGTTTCATGCCCCCCCCCCCCCCCCTACACAGCAGAGACAACAAACCAATAACACTTCTACAACACGAACTACGATTACATCATTTACAGGGGATGTGTCTGAATGCAATAAGGTATGAGTCAACTTATTCCAAATTGAGAAAAGTGTCTCTCATCAAGAGAAAGATCGGGATGACACAACCATCCATGCTCATGTTGAGAGTTTAGAGTACCCGTGAAACTCCGAAGAGCACAGTTTATCGAAGTAAACGAAAGCTTAACCGACGTAGAACCTTCGTTGTGGCAGTTTGTTGTCATGGGATTGCATCCACACAAGGACGCGGTCCTCCTTCATTTCAATGGAATGGTGGTGATGTATCATATTAATGCGTTGAAATTTCAATATTTAGGAGACATAACACACCGCACGAGCTCAGAGAAAGAAATAGTGGAATCACACATGTGTCTCCTTACTGCCCATGCTACGTCGATGTGCTCACTGCAATGAAAACAGCATCTCTATGCTTGATATTGGTTTTAACCTGCCATGGTAATGTAATTAGGTGGAAATAAGAGGTATTATGGTGAGTAATGTACACCTAGTTTCTTATTTATGCCTCTTAGTACTTTATTTTTAGATTCACAGGGATCCCTCCCCGGTTCCATTTCATGAAACGAAACCATAAGGTTCAAGCCATACATCATTCAAACTTGAAAGTAAAACGCTACTGATTAGCACTTTTTATGAAAATATAGAACCTAGATAAGAAAAATCAAATAAAAACCCTATGCTTTTGCCACAAATTTAGCATTTTCTCTTTATTGAAAAAAAGTTAGCATGTTCTGTTTTTTTGTTGAGAGAGAGCATGTTCTATTTGTTGAATTTTCTTTGAAAAACGGGACACCTTTCTGTTTCGATGTGGAACTGGGCTGTTGGCTGTCGTTCTTGAAGTACTTTAAGCCCAGCGCATTTCTGTTCCCGAAGAAGCCCAGGAAGAAATGATTCACCGCGCTCGAGAAAAAAAGAGAGACAGCGACTGTCGACTGACTTCCCAGCTCGCGCTACCTACTCTGTCCCCTCCATCTCTCCCACGAAATTTTGAATCCAAATCTCAATCCACTCCGCCCAATGTCGACCTCGCCGTTGCTGCCGCCGCCGGCGCCTGACACGGAGGAGGTGGTGGTGGAGGCAGTCCGTGAGATCGAGGTTGTGGAAGGAGAGGCGCCGCGTACCCCCGAGGCCGGCGGGGCCGCCCAGACGAGCCGGAAGGCGGCTGAAGAAGCGGCGGAGGAGGATGAGGATGAGGAGGACGACGAAGACGAAGAATCTGATGACAGCGACGAATCCGGCGACGAAGATTCGGAGGACGAAGAGGATGGCGACGAGGAAGAGTCGGACGAGGATGGGGAGGGCGAAGAGCAAGACTCGGACGAGGACGATGAAGACGAGGACGACTCAGACGAGGAAGACGACGACGATGAGGACGACGACGAAGAGGAGGAGGATTAGATGACAGTGGAGCTTGCGGCGTATGTATCTGGTGAGCCAAATCCATCCTCTTGTATTGTGTTCTTGGTTTGGATCAGCTTAGAATAGATCCGTTCGCGTCCAAATGAGATTGGGCACCATTGCTGCCGAACTTCCCCCCTTGGACAATGAATATGACATGCTCGATAAAATGCAGAAGCCCACGACACCACGGCATAGTGTTCTGGGTAAGGATGTATTTGGACATCTGGGAGAGACAAGGATCAGTTTATCAGTAATAAGATGACCCTTTTGTGTAGATAATATTACATCGGACCATCGGTATTAGTCAATTTTCCCCTCACATGTAACCAAAGAAAGCATTGGAGGCAATTTGGTCATGAAAACATACATCACAGCTCAGCTAAGCAATTTGGGAATCACACTAATATCTGCTGAACAGTGAGGAAGTTCATGCTCATGCAAAAACAATCTAACAAATTACTTCTGTGTATACATAATTGAAAATATTCGTACTTTTTATCACGATACATTCGAGTTGGCAAGTTTCCCATGCTCAGTTTTAGTAAGTTTATCATGTCATGCTTGTGATGTTAGAAAAAAGAGGTTGTATAGCTGTGTTTTGATCACAGAACCGCACATGCCAAACACTTTTTGCTGCCCAAAATAATATACTTCTCTCAAATTCTGTTATACAATAGTGTAGTTTTATTTTGCAGCTGGTCTCTAGTCCAACTGTCGACCTATGCAGCACCGATACGGATACGCGTATCGGTATCAGGCCGATACGGATATGGAGATACGACCTTTTGAAAAAGCATCGATACGAGGATACGTTTTCATAGTCTTTAAAATAAATTAATACATGTAGTAGCTAGAGGTGCCAATGTGATTACATAAATTATATTTGCATTTGGTGAGAGCATGAGAGAGGAGGCTGAGAAAGCAGTGTGCTGCTGGCTGCCTGCGACTTGCAAGGGGTATCACCAATTCTTTAAATGCTTTATTTACCGATATGTTGCCAATACGTATCGAACAGGTATCGTGTCCGAATTGGTATCAGATACGGTATCCGACACGGACACGAGCTCCAAGGAAGGTATCCGTGCAGCGTAGCTGTCGACACATACATTGATATATCGAAATGGTTCCTACTTTTGTAATGCAGAGTGAGGATGCAGCGGAGCATCTTGAAAAGCAGAATCCATCCTCTTGTATTCTGGTCTTGGTCTGGATCAGCTTAGGAATAGATCCGTGCGTGTGCACACGCACCTCCAAATGAGACTGTGCACCATTTCTGCCAAACCGCCCCCTTGGACAATGACCATGATATGCTCGATAAAATGCAGAACCGCACTACCGCATAGAAATCTTTTGCGTAAGCATGTAATTGGACATATGGGAGAGACAGGGATCAGTTTACCTGTAATAAGATGACCCTTTTGTGTAGATAATATTACGTCAGTATTAGGCAACATCTTTGACAATTTTACCCTCACATGTAACCCAAAAAACATTGCAGGAAATTTGGTCATGAAAACATATATCACAGCACTAAGGATTTTTGGAATCACACTACTATCTGTTGAACAGTGAGGAAATTTATGCTCCTCCAAACAGAATCTATCAATCTACTTACTATGTATTCACGGTTGTCGATAAATTCGTATCTTTTATCATGATACATTAGAGTTGGTAAGTATGCCATGTTCAATTTTAGTAATTTTCATCATGATATATTTGTGATGTTACAAATAAAAGGTTGTATCGTTGTGTTTTTATCACGAACCTGTGAGATGGATATATGGAATGTGAGCTTCAGTTCCACACATGCCAAACACTCTTTGCCGCCCAAAAAGAACATACTTCTCTCAAGTTCAGCTATAGAATAGTGTAGTTTTGTACAACATTGATATATCAAAATGGTTCTTGCTGTTGTAATGCAGAGTGAGGATGAAATGGGGCAGCTATATGGTTAGTTTGCACTGATGATAAAGCGTATGAAAGGGATGGAAATCGTTCAGAGGATGTGGACGATGCAAAATACTGGATGCGTCGTGACGAAGCCAGCTTCTGCAAAGTTGATGTGCTGAGTTATCTCTGAAGCTTTTCATTCTGATTATCTGTTTGTACTAATTATCTGTGGACAACTCTTTTCTGGCCTGCTCATATGAGCCTGTATGTGCTATTGATAGTTCTCCTCTTGTCAAAACATTGCATGCCTCGGTGCTATTTTTTGTTAAATATGTAATATACGTCATACATAGCTGAACTATTGCCTGTTAAGTGATGTTTATTGTTGGTTGCCACTGGGTGGATTAGTGGATATATCTTTTGTTCTAGTTTTGTAGCAATGTATTCCAAACCAAGCTAAGATTGTAATCTTGTACCGCACAATAATGTGAATGCACTGCAAGAGGCTTTTCTTCTCATCCTACCTTGCATACAAATGCTAACTAGAGCTTTTGACCTGACGGGTTATTTTCTTTTGAAGGAGCTTTAATCTGACTACTTCTGTGATGATTCTTCTTATATATGGAGTTCCTTCCGGGTCGTTTCGCCCCTGATCATCTACACAATGTGGCGACCACGGCGCGAGATACCAAGTGGCCAGCAGCTGAGTATTGGCGCGGGTCGCTTTACGTGGTCTGCGAGAATGGCGTGCTCATGATCTTGCGTTGTTCGGACAGGACGTACGATATGATCCAGCTCCCCGGGGAAGTCTACAACAGAGCAGGCCAAACATATTGTTTGGCCCGGAGGTCGCTCTTACCATGCTATGATAAAGGGGTTCAGTACGCGGCGCTTGACAAATTCTGGCTACGAGTATGGAAATTGATAGAATCATGTGATGGCCAACTAGGTGGATGCTCAAACATGACTTTAATATCGAAGCACATGTTAAATCACTCACGACACACCCAAGAATAGAATGGGAGATGTTCAGAAGCAGCACGGGACCTGTCAGCTTGTTCAGACCAAGTAGCCACGGTGACAATGAGGCTTGTCTAGATGACGCGGATGGGTTTTACAACGAAGATACATAAAAGAACAAGCCGTTGAGGATGATGATAATGATGATGATGATGATGATGATGATGATGATGATGAAATTTACCAAGAAGAAGATGATATTGACAATGATGAAGAAGTACAAGAACAAGACACTAATGACGATGATCGTCATCATAATGAAAACTACCAAGAAAGAGAAGGAGAAGGACGGTTTGAGTGCTCGTGGAACTCGGACGACGACAACTTCATCAAAGTGGATGAAAGTTTCACTCCGTATACAAAGAGGATTTATTGTGGTATCATTGGACTGCATCCCTACAAGGACGTGATTCTCCTCGATATTGGTGGCAAGGCGGTGGCATACCACCTCGACACTTCGAGAATGCAATATTTACGTGACGGGCTTTTCTGCGAGATCGATCAACACGCTTCTGGCATTGAGGATGGAGCATTCCCCTATCGTCCTTGCTATGTCAACGCCCTCCCCTCCGAGAAAATACCGTGCCCTCCTAGCGTCCTTGAATATTGGAACAGATCTCACGGTTCTTATCGTTTCATGGAATTTGTCAAGTCGTCTTAGGATTCTCGAATCATAGTAGCCGTAATCTTAATTTCTAAGCAGCATTGCTGATGTTTGCTAGCTAGATATTTGGCATTTTAGATTTACTTAGTCATGACCATAATCTTTTGTTTAACTTATCACGCCCTTCATATATGCTTATCATATCTACTTGAAGCAGCCTTTTGTCTAGCTGACCTTGTGAGATGATTTTGTTTTTGTATTTTTACTGGCTACGGAGATATGCTAGCAATTAATATTTTTTATGCCTACAATTGAGTAGAAAGATGAAGAAAATGTCGTCTCATCTAATTATTTCTCCAACGTATACATAGAACTACAGATATGTCTCCATAACCAAAGTTTTCATCACATGATAATTGCCATTGGCATTCCTTTGTAATCTCACCCACACAGAGAAAATGGATCAAGACTGTTGTTGTAGGACTTATGTTGTATTGGAGAAAGCTTTACAACCATGTGCCGACCTTGAGAAACTAGAAAAAGATATGTTCATCCATCATCAAGATTAGCTGTATATTAGACAACTAATTAAAGGGTTAGATCCAAATGTGCGTTGAGACGACTGATCTAAATCCAGTATCTATCTCCATCCAATCCTTTGATGTAATAGTTGTTATAAGTGACAAGAAATAAAACGATGAACGAAAGTAAGATCAACACATGGGGACATGGGATTTTAACGTGTAAAGCCCTTTCAAAGAGCAAGAAAAAACCACGGGCGCCAGGCAGCAGATCTTTATTATAATCAAGAGAGGTTACAAACACCGGGGAATTTACAACTGTTCCACTTATCCCAACTGTTCGATTTACCCGCAAAATAAAAGGCAGATTGAAAGAGGTATATATAACAGGCGTGACCTAGGTCGGTGACGATCCGTACCGCTCGTTACGGCCCGGCGACGTGCCTTCGCTTCGCTTCTACAGAAGTTAGCCTTTATCTTAATATAATTTATATGAATTTGGATCACCACAAAATAACAATAGTGTGATACAAATTTATTTTTTAGCACACACGTGTATCAGCTATTCAGCTCTAGCCGTTGGCTACTTGGATTGAGTCTTAAGAATAAACAGCAAACGTCCGCCGTTGTCTTCCCAATCAATGGCTCGATCTAGAATAGAGATGTTGTGGACAGTGAAAAAAAAAAAGATGTTGTGCACAGTGAAAAAAATATGTCAAAATTTCGAACGATTTTCCTTGAAAAAAACGATTTTCGGTTAGAGTCGTGAAAGAATAATTAGGCCGAAATTTTTGTTCAAATTTGAATTTATACGCGACATCGCATAAAAATAAATAAATAAATAAAACATATATAATAATTGTCATGAACACGGCTGTACCATGGTGGAAGATAGCCTAGATTCTTGTCTGTGTATCGTTCTGGGTTCGAATCCAATAGAAGTCATTTTATTTGTCGAAAATAATTTACTACGGAGCAGCCATATGGGGAAGCTTCCCATATGGCCATAGGGGTATAGTTCTGGGTTCGAATCCAATAAGCCGAGACTTCAGGATGTCACACAATTTTGCTGCGACGTGACGAACGCGCGGATGAGTTTCAATGGGAAATTGATCAGGCGCATCTCCGACTTGTCGGCTGTTTTAGGCACAAGGTAGGCAAGGACGCCGAGGTTTTTACTTTACTTTTCACATTTTCTATTTTTCAGCCATCTGATTTCTCAATTCGCCATCAGACACATTTGCAGCCGTTCGATCCATCCTGGCGCGAATCTTGGAACGTGGCTCTCAGCCCCGCCGGTTTTTTCTCGTCAGTTCGGTTTTTCTGTCCCCGTTCAGAATATGCCGATAAGGTCCGGTTTTTTGAATCTCGTGCCCAGGCGGTGTCGCGAGACCCAGGCGTTTTCTCGCCGCTCATTCTGAGTTTTTTCTCCGAAGGAGAGCAAATCGGAGGGGGAGGCGATGGGCGGAGGCGGAGGCGATTGCGGCTCGGCGGTGCTCGTCTCCGGCGGTACTCTTCCATTGTTCAGTCCTCAGCTCGTGGCCTTCATCTCCTTCGCCTCCCAGCAGTAGGAGCCGAGTTTGAAGAGGATTCGATGGGTACCGGAGGTTGTCGAGACTCGAGGGTTTCCAATGGCGGAGCCGGCCGTGAGCGGCGTCGCCGACGTCGCAACAAGTTCGTGTTCTCCGTCCTTCCGTTCCCGTTATGCCGTGTTCATTTTCGGTAGTGGGGGAGCTCTGTGTCGTCTGGCGAGCTGGTTCCCCGCATCGCGTAATCTCCTAGCTCCTAGCTAGCTAGTACTAGTAGGAGAATCAATCGGAGCTAGCAAGTACAGAGTTGATCGATCAATCGATTCAGGATTTGAGCTAGCTAGTACAGAGTACTAGCGGGCTGCGCCCCGCCCGTCCTGCCCCCGCTCACGCACCTAGATGTGCCGCCGCTAATATCTCTCACCATGCTCGATTCGTTTTGTTTCTTGGGATTCCAAATCGAGATGATTTTAGGTCGTTGTGGTTGTATTGGATGGGAGAATGGCTGGTTTGGCTGTCCGATTTGGTTTGTTGGGGAACTCTGTTCTCATTTGTGTCCTTTTGTTAGGGTTCAGAAATACATACTAGCTCGATTCGTTTGTTCCAGGGATTTTTTCCAAACCAAGATGAATTAGGTCGTCTGTGGCTGTTTTTTGGATGCGATAATGGCTAGTTTTTGCTTGTCCGATCTGGATTTGTCGGGAACTCTGTTCCTTCTCACTTTTGTGTCATTTTGCTAGTGTTCAGAAGTACATACTAGCATCGTATTATAGAGTGTCTGGTTGTTTCGTTTGTAGTACCTTTATGAGTTATAATTCTAGGTAGCAGTTTGTTTTTAGAATGGATGCTTTTTATGCCTGCTTGATTATTTTAGGGGGTTTTGCACTATGTTTCTACTCTGTATCTGGCTGTTTTGGTGTAGCAGTTTCATCCTAGTAGTATCCACCATCAGTAGCGGAGAGTGGGAGATAATCCGATGGGTACCCGGAGGTGGTCGAGATTGTAGGGTTTCTCACGGGAGAGCCGTTCGTGAGCGGTGTTGCCGGCGACATAGCATGTACTTTGTTCGCATCAGTTTGTGTTTGTCATGGTTCAGAAATCTAGTTTTGGTATCAGTTTGTTTGTTTTGGGTTACAGTATCAGCTATCAGTGAGCTTTTTGGTGGTGGCTATTTGTTCCCCACATTTTACATATTATGCTAGTGTCTATAGACTTGCATCGTATCAGGTTGTTTTTCAGCCATCAGATTTTAGTAATACATCTAGTTAGTGCCATCAGTGTCTGACTTAGACAGTTCTATTATTTTTGGTGGGGCAGTATTAGCTGTCTTTCCTTGATAAGTATCAGTATTTGTCAGTGTCCATTAGTATCAGTGTTAATCTGTACCAATATTAGTTGTTGTTTTTGGAGCAGTTTATGTAGACATTTTTGTAATTATTCGTGGGTCAACAGTAGGCCTGTTTTACATGCATTTTCTTCCATTGCAGGGAGCGCAGTCGCACGCTCATTGGGGCGATGTTTCTGGACTGGCATCATCTGGCTTTGATAGTTATGATGAAGAAACCTCATCCAGCGATGATGTCCAATTTACTCCTATCTCTTTTATGGTGTATTGCTTCTTCTGCCTCCCTGTTAGTAGCCGTTATATAATATACCTATATATATATATATATATGAAGAAACATTATATATGTTATACCATTTTATCGGTTCATTTTGATTTTCTATCTCATTGTCTCTGAGTATTTCTCTCATTGTTTCAGTCATGATTATCTCAGTCATGCATTTCTCTCATTGTTTCAGTTTTTCATAGTTCATTTTCTCAGTTATTTATCTCATTTTTTCAGTCTCTCTCAGTTATTCTCGTCATTTATGTCATTGATTCATTGATTCAGTCATTTATGTCATTGATTCAGTCATTTATGTCATTGATTCAGTGATTCAGTCATTTATGTCATTGATTCAGTCTTTCTTTATTCAGCGATTCATTATTCATCTTAGTGTTCAGTCTTGATTCATTGTTTCATTATTCAGTGATTCAGTATTCATTGACTCAGTGATTCAGTCTTTATTCAGTCTTCCCAGTTCTTGCTTTTTCTTTCTTCAGTCTCCTCATTTTAATTTGCTCAGTCTTTTATTTGATCAGCCTTCATTCTTCAGTCTTCTTTCTTTTTTCTTTCTTCAGTCTCCCCAGTTCTTGCTTTTTCTTTCTTCAGTCTCCTCATTTTAATTTGCTCAGAAAACTTATTTCGTCAGCCTTCATTCTTCAGTTTTTTTTCTTTCTTCAGTCTCCTCAATTCTTGTTTTCTTGAGTCTCTCATTTCCTTGGGTTTATTCAGTTTTCGCATCAATCTTTATTTCAGTTTCAGTCCTTAGTTTCTTACTTTCTTTTGCTCAGTTTCTGTTTCTTCATTGTTCAATTCATCATTCTTTCTTCAATCTCCATTTTTCTTATTCTTTATTCTTCATTTGCTCGGTCTCATTTTCTCATTTTTAGTTTAATTTGCTCAGCCTCTCATTTTAATTTGCTCAGTCTTTCAATCTTATTTTTTGTTCTTTGTTTGCCCAGTCTCATTTTCTTATTTATTCAGTTAAAGTAGCTCATTTTCTTCAGTATCCCAGTCTTATTTGTCAAGTATTTCAGTTCTCCAATCTTAGTCTAGAAGTTTTTCATTATCTCAGTCTTATTTTCTTGGTCTCTATGTTCTGACTTATCTTCGATATTAGTTATTGTCTGATTCTTAGCCTTTCTCAAAGTTCCAATTTTCATGAGTCATGTGTTTTATCTCCTATGTTTAGCTCTCAGTTTCTCTGTATTTTAGTTTCAGCTTATCACAGTTTCTGTTTAGCTATCAGTTTCTCTGTATTTTAGTTTCAGTTTATCACAGTTTTTAAGTCAGAGTCCTCCTATGTTTCAATTCTCACTTATCTGGTCTCTTAAGTAAAAGGAAGAAGATGGTGGTGTTTGTTTCCTGTGAGCTAGCACATGCGTCCAGCAGGCCCAGGAATGAAATCGACTGGAGATGGGCTGAAATAGAGGAAGGAAAGCAGTACGCTGCGCCAAATGAAAAAAAAAAAACGGTCGGAGGAAAAAACCGGACTGAGATGGGCTTTTTCCACGGGGTGTGTGTGTGTGGACTGGCATGGGCTTTTTTCGAGGGGGACTGGTCGGGAATGACGTGGGCTCAATGAAGACTGAGTCTAATGACGCTAAAAATCTGTCTGATGCCGAATTGTATTTTCAGCCATCTGTTGGTTAGACACTCCCCTTACTTTTGGACTCTCAAGTCTCAACCGACCATCCGATCTCCCGGTAAAACCACAGACCGAGCTCAAATCGATCTCGTTCTCGATCTCTCAGTACGCGCCGTGTTATATTACGCGTACAGACTTCGATAAATACAAGCGTGAAGTTAATCTCTTCAGATCGATCTGTTCGACCGGTCACTCTCGTCACGATGCTACCGCCGGCAGCGAAGACAGCCGGCAGCACCACCATGGACGCCGGCGACAGTGACGACGATGAAGTGTGCCTCCCCTACGACGTGCTCCTCGACATCCTCCGCCGCCTCCCGTGCCGCGCCGTCGCCCAGTCCCGGACCATCTGCCGCGCATGGCGCTCCCTCGTCGACGACCACGGCCTCCTCCCGCGCTTCTTCACGTCGCGGTCCTTCCCCGGCGTTTTCACAAACCACACGGGCTGCCACGACAGGTCGTACTTCTACGCGCCGCCGGCCTCGCGCTCCAAGGACGCCGACTTCCGGCGTCCTCTCTTCTGGCATGGCTGGGCCCGCGTCGAAGACCACTGCAACGGCTTGCTCCTCCTCCATGACTCCAAGGTCCGGTTATCGTACGGTGGCAGCGATACATACGTGTGCAACCCAGTGACCGTTCGGTGCGAGCTGATTCCAAGTCAACGGAATCTGTACACAATCTACTCTAGAAGCGAGGCACCTTCCTAGCCTTTGATCCAGCCGTGTCGCTTCACTACCATGTGTACAAGATGCTCCGATACGACAAGATGTACTGGAAGAAGGAACTTGATTGCGAGGAGCCACACACACCCTTGGTGCATGCCCGGGTGTTCTCGTCGCAGACTAGGCGATGGGAGATACGGCGGTTCGTGCCAGGGCGCCGCGCACCGGAGCACCTCATCCACGTCGTGAAGGCCTCCGCCTCCGCTCGTGATACGAACCGGCCGCCATCGGCGGAGTACTGGCGCGGGTCGCTCTACGTGGTCGGCCACAATAGCGTCCTCACCATCCTGCGCTGCTCGGAGGGGACGTATGATCTGGTACAGCTCCCGGGGGAGGTCTACGCCAGCGCAGGGGCAACGTATCATCTGCCTCGAAGATCCCTCTTAGCGAGCTACGAGAGAGGCGTTCACTATGCGGAGCTCAACGTGTTCCAGCTCCGGGTATGGGCGTTGACGACAGGATTAGGTGATGAAGGCCAGCTAGGGTGGACACTGGTGCATGATGCAAATCTCGAACCACACATTCATGGTATGCTGGAGAAAAACTCACGAACAACACCACGACCAGGAACGGAATGGGGGATGGTCAGAAGCAGCAAATCCAATAGCTTGTTCAAACAAGAGAATGCCACAATGGATGGTGTCGATGATGAAGAAGTAGAAGAACAACAACACATTGATGTTGATGGTGAAAACAACGACATGGATCAAGAACAAGACAGTGAAGCGGAAGATGGTCTTGATTGCTACTCGTGGAGCTCAGACGAGGATAACTTCATCGAACCGGGTAACAATGCCACCACCAACAAAACGTCTTTGAAGTGGATCAGTTATTGTGGCATCATTGGGTTGCATCCCCACAAAGGCGTGCTCCTCCTTAATATTAGTGGCACGGCGGTTGCTTATCACTTGGCCACCTCAAGAATGCAATATTTACGTTACGGACTCCATAGCGAGCCCGGGGGCCAATCTTGTGCCATCCAGGATGCATTCCCTTATCGTCCTTGCTACGATGACATGCTCCCCACTAGAAAAATACCATGCCCTCCAAGCATCCTTATTCGGTGGAAGAGTAAGCACGGTACTAATAGTTAGAAATTTTATGTTTCATCCAATCATTGTAGGATATACTCCGATCAGAATAAAAGTGCTTTTATTTCTAAGCAGGCTATTGTAGTGTTTATAATTTAAAAGGCATTTATAGTTTGATCTTTAAAAATCTTCATAGATTTACACTTTTGCTAATTTACATCTAGATGAGAATCAATTTGCCAAACAATCACTTTTGAAGCCGTCTGGTCGTCTCTGGTCTGCATACATCTTTGATATGAAACTTTCAAGCCTGTGGTCATTTATCGGATTTCTTTTTCGTGTACCCATTTTATTTTCCGGAGCACTCCCCCATGGCTCGTGACTGTTTTGTTTAGCCTGGACGTGTGTCCATATATTCTTTTGCCTGGTAGTGAGATTTGGCTCCATGTGTTAGGCGGGGAAGCCTTCGATACTTTATCTTTGTTGCTAGTATATGTGCAGATAGATGGATGTAGTGAGGAAATCGGTAGGATATTTCATTTCCGATGTAGTTTTTTTGCCTAAATTAGCGTTAGTTTTGTATTTATGAAATTTGCAGCTTTGTTTATGTGTTACAAAATCAAATTATGGCTTTATCGAAATACATTTAAAGCAAAGTAGAGTCTTAATGTTTTTAAAATGTTTCGTGGTCATCTTTCCATAAACCTGAATTTTCACGTGAATTATGTTTACGCCTGTAAGCGAGGAAAAAACTTAAAAGCCGTAGCAACGCACGTAGGGGTGGGCAGAAAAACCGATGACGAAAACCGAAACCGAAAAGACCGAGACCGAAACCGAAAAGACCGGACTGAAAGGACCGATAAAAAATATGGGTATCATAGTTTGAAAGACCGAAATAGTTCAGTAAATTCGGGCATCAGTTTGATTTAACCCGAACAGACCGAAATGACCGATACATGCTTAGCGAGCAAGCAGATCACCTAGTTTTCAAGTCCCAAGAGTAGTTATTCTTTATTATTTTGATGCAAAAGAAAGGCCCAGAGAGGCCCTGGTGCCCAGCCAACAACCAGCCCAATAGGCTAACACTACTATACTACACGATTACAAATTCACGATGCCAGTATACCACGATCTAATCAGTTAATCCGCTGCCCCCTAATCCGGATCCCCAATCCCCTGCCCACGCCCTAGCATCCGCCGCTAGGCTGCTCCAACCATCCCTCCGCCACCATGTCTTTGCCCACGAGTCGCCTTCTTCCATCTGCCACCGCGCCTTTGCCCACCAGCCGCCACCTTCCGCCACCGTGCCGCTCGCCCTTCACTCCGTCAGGTCGCAACCTGCTGCCGGACAGACTCGAGGTTAGGGGAAGATTGCGGCGGCACAAAGCCACGAATAGCCGGCGTGGGGCGCTGCAATTTTATATGAATATGTGCATTCAATTTTGTCCAAATTATAGAGTCAATTTTTTGGTTAATTTCATCCAGTTTTATAGCTATGAGTCCTATGTGCCAAATTCGGTTATGACCGAAATTCAAGTATCCAAAAATTTTGGTCCTGCAAGATTGTGAGCAAATTTCGGCCCTCAGATTTTACTGACCGAATTTCAAAAAAACCCGAAGTACAAGGACCGAATTTTCGGTCATGACCGAACGCCCACCCCTAAACGCACGGGCACCGTACTAGTCTCCTCTAAATGAAGGTACGATAGAATTATAGATATGTTCCACAACCAAAGTTTTCGTCACATCATAATTGTGTTGACATTCCTCTGTAATCTCACCTACTCCTACACGAAAAAGGGATCGAGATTGCTGTTGTAGGAATTGTTGTTTTGGAAGAAAAAGCCTTTCCAGCCATGTGCCTTGCCTGGCTGGCTGGCTCATACTTTTGAGGTTTGATGACCTTCTCTCCGTCGGAATTGTCTGTCCGAAATGTGCATGTACCCCGAAATTGTTTTTATTTTGCCAAACAAAAAGTTGTTTTTTGAACTGAGCCACAATCCTAGTCACCAACTAGTCCGCGAAATAGAGAACTTGTCTGTGACAAGATGGTTAGGAGGGTTGTTGTACCCCCCAACCCACCAGAGTTCAAATCTTAGATTTGGTATTGGTGTTTCTCATTTAGACGGAATATTCTTCAGTGGGAGGCGACGTTCCCGTCGACAGCGAGGCGCCTGTGGTGACTTCGTCAATCTCAAGACCCAACCGCCGGCTCAGTCTTTCGGAGGTGCTCATAGGGGTAGGGTGTGCGTGTGTGCGTTCATAGGGGTGAGTGTGTGCACGTGTATGTGAGCGTCTGCGTTGTACTGTGTTTCGCAAAAAAAAAAAACTAATCCGCGAAATATATTTCGACCACATTTTTTTTGAGAATTAGTTCGATCGACAAGACTTATATAACCCAAAAAGGTGCAACGAGACGCCCACGGCCCACACAATTAGAGACCACGTACGGTTAACTTTTCCTTTTCGATTCTCAACCGACCCTCCCATCTCTCCAACGATCTCTCTCGGTACATACGGTACAAGACGTGCTGTGTTGCATTACGCACAGATATCTTCAGATCGATCCGTTCGATCGGTCGCGCCCATCACAATGCTACCGCCGGCAGAGAAGAGAGCCCCGATGGACGCCGGCGACAGCGACATGTGCCTCCCCTACGACGTGCTCCTCGTCATCCTCTGCCGCCTCCCGTGCCGCGCCGTCGCCCAGTCCCAGACCATCTGCCGCGCATGCGCGCGCTCGTCGACGACCACGGCCTCCTCCCGCGCTTCTTCTCGTCGCGCTCCTTCCACGGCGTTTTCACAAACCATACCGGTTGCCAGGACAGGTCGTACTTCCTCGCGCCGCCGGCCTCGTGCCCCAGCGACGGCGACTTCCGGCGTCCCCTCTTCTGGCACGGCTGGGCACGCGTGGGAGACCACTGCAACGGCCTCCTCCTCCACGACGACAGGATCCAGTTCTACGGCGATGTCGAAGGGGGCGATACCTACGTGTGCAACCCAGCGACTGTACGGTGCGATCGGCTGCCACGTTCACGTGTTCCATGGTCACTCTACACAAGCGAGGGCACCTTCCTAGCCTTTGACCCAGCTGTGTCGCTCCACTACGAGGTCTACAGAGTGTTCAGTTATGACAAGAAATACTGGAGCCAGATACTTATATAAATATCATTTTTCTTTTTTTAAGTGTCAAAAATGACATTTTTTGTGAAGCAAGTACAAAAAATATGGTGCAAAATGGCACTCATCCAAATATCTCACAAAGTAGACCATATTTGATGGATAATCCAGAAATATTAGGAATTTTCTCGATTTCTACCTAATTTTGCCTATTTAAACGACTTTATGCCTATTTTCCAAAAGTAATTCAAATTTGAACTACAAGTGTGTGATAGTTTGCTCTGAAAATTTGATAAAAATAATTTTAAGTTACACAAGTAGTGGTTATATCACAGAACCGTCGATAGTTTTGAATAATTCGACCCCTTTCAATGAATAGACATGGCGGCCATTTTGACCGTTTTTCAAAAAAAATAAACTTGAGTGAAAAATACTCAAAAAAAGAAATCCTTTGGCTTGGAGTCCTTTCACATCCACTCTCCGTTAGCATGGTATTTTTGTTTATCCCTAGTGAGACAACAAAGTAAGGTAAAAAACCCAAGTGGATCGCAGAACTTTCTCTCACGTTCACTGCACTAGCCACCCCCCCCCGTTACTCCAACTAATGCACACGTTCCCCCTCACATGCTCTCATAAACATGCTTGATCATGACAAGTAAATAAGAACGGGGTACATAATATGCATCTACTTTCATAACTGAAACAAAACCATTGCAATCTCAAACATGTATTAACTCATAATAAAGATCCACCACAAAGGAATTACATAGATGACCGTAATCATGTTCAGCAGCTCATACGGTACTAATTAGTGAAGCTCATAGAGAGGAGAGATACATAAGTTACTTCCACAAACCCATAGTCCAGGGGTGGACTACTCCCTCTTCATCATGGTGTCGGTGGAGATGTTGTTGGAGGGGAGAGACCACACCGGCAGCGCCCCGCCGGAGTTTTCCCCCTCCAATCTTCAGCTCCAGATCTCTGTTTCGTGGTTTCTGTGTTTCGGCGGCGCTCCCTTTCGCGAAAGCCCTGGGGGGTCTATATATAGTCGTTTTTAGGTCAAGACGAAGCTTCGGGAAGAAAGATCGACGGCAGCGGAGGCCCGAGGGCCAGGATGGGGGACCCACGCGGTCAGGGAATCTGGCCGCGTGGGCCCACCCCTTTTGCCTTCTGGTCTCCGTTTCTTCGATTCCTTTGCGCCTACGTTTCGTTCCTTCCAAAAAAGTGATCCCCGTAAAGTTTCAGGTCATTTGGACGTCGTTTGGGTCCCTGAAACATCAAAATATAGAAAAAGGGGTTTTCTGACAGCGCAGGGTTAATTCCAGAAAAATGGGGAGTTGTTAATTATCCCCAAAACTCAATATAAATCATGAATATAACCCTTATATGATGCAAATAACATGGAATAACATGTAATAAAATGTAAAGTTCATGTATGCATTTTACATGCATCAACATCCCCAAGCTTAACCCATGCTCGTCCCGAGTATGAAGGTGATAAAACTAACATGGACTTTGCATTTTAATACTATCAATGGATATCAAAGGTGATTACTATTGCTACATAGAGTCAAATGATTCATTCTTCAAAGGAATAACAATATGCAAGATAAATTATGAAGTGATATCAAATACTCAATGTAAAGATGTTCAATGATAAATTCACAAAGTGTAATATAGAAGAAAGTACTATGGACCAAATGTATGCATAATGAAAAGTAAAAACATCCTATGGTGGTCATAGAGTACTTCTTATGAAAACTGAATATAAAAGGTGGACACTTTGGATAGATAAATAAGTAGAGGTAAAGCATGAATAAGTTTCATCTAACTTCCAAACACTTCTACTTAAGTTAATGCTTGCAATGTGGTAGTCATTGGTGTGGAGCTCTCATTACCCCTATCATAGCATCTTGAATGATTAATGTTTAAAGTGAAAGCAAATATGAGTGGTGTGCTTGACAATGTATTGGTTGAATGTCTCATGTCCCTTGAATACAAGTACCTACACCATGTGTTACTCACTTTGGTCCACAAAGTAAATTCAAATAAAGGTCATTGCAAGTAATAATAGTATCATCAAGAACTGCACTGGGGTACCTCTTGCCCCTTGACATGAACAAGCCCATGTCAAAACAACAAGACAAACAGACAATGAACAATCTCAGCACTCTTTTATTTACTATGGGTATAGCTTTTTATTATGAGGTGCATCACTGAATGAACATTATGGTTATGCTGTAAATTTCCACCATGAATGATGCATGGCTTAGATTAGCGGCCCAGGCATTTCTCTAACCATTTATACAAACTCTTTGAACTTACTAAGTATCCACATTCATTTCACCCATGATAGGCATCCATAAACAAAAGTACATGACATCAACTAAATATAAATAAGTGCAATGTTGAAAGCTTGCCATGTGACAGCACATATGGGCTAACTCCCAACCAAAACAATTGTCAAGCCCACAACTTCATAATTTTAATCACAATGGTTCATGCTTATTAAATGCAATAAAAGTAAATTGTGCATCAAGTTCGTGAGAGCTTTTAACCAATTTTTCCCATGACAATCAATAACATAAGCATTTAAATTCAGAAATGTAGATAACACAATATAACATGATAAACATACTTGGAATAGCATAAAGCTAATAGGTAGATATGGTGGACTCACTGGAAAAACTTTGGTTGAAGGTGTTGGGAAACAAGCTTTTTACTTGTTGTAATTTTTGGGCTAGCAATAGGGAGAAAGTTGACCATCTAAATGCATGCATAAGTGTCCATAGAACTAATCAATCCATGTTAAACCAAGTAAAGTTAAAATTCAACATCTAAACATGGTAAAAGATAGCTCTTGACAACACACTTGCAAATTAACATTCATTCAAAGCACATGAATTATGCAACTATATGTATCTTTTAAAATCAACTCAAACATCCCTATCCCAATATATTTAATAGCATCCAACATAATTCAACCCAAACTTCCAGTAGCTCTCTCATATATAAATGATAGTGGTGGTCTTAAGAAAATAAAAATCAAACCGAAATAACAAAAGCAAAAAAAAAAACAGACGCTCCAAGTTTATACGATAAAGTGCTTTGATCGAAAAACAGAAGTTAGACGTGTGCAAACCGAGAGTGTGTTGGTCTAGTGGGGTTGTCTTGACATCCCCAAGCTTATGGTCTTCACCATCCTTGGATAGCTCTTGGTGCAGCTCCTCTAATCCCTGTGAAAAAACTTCAAAACACCGTTTCTCCCATTTCTTTTCTGTGGGGTGATATTAGTAGTGATAAACAAATAGGTTCCTTGCTGCATAAAATCCTTAGGCAAAAATTCATATGAATGTCCAGAGAGTATATAATGTTGTATGCCTACTCATAAACTCAATTGAATCAAAAAGATTCAAGCAAAAAGCTCAAAGAATGCATCAAACAATATCAAGACAGAATCTGTCCAAAAAAAGCAGCAGCAAAACGCATTTTTCTACCCTACTTAAACTCGTCAGAAAAATCTGCAAAAATCACGTGTGCAGAGGATGAAAAGTTGAAGCTACAGTTCAAATTACAGCTCAATCGGAGTTACAGATAAAAAATGAAAAATCAAACCGTGCACAGACTTCGTGCAGGCAGAAAACTCTCCGAAAATGAATAGCAACTTTTCAAACCCAAAATAGGTAAAACTTGGTTCTTTATTAAAAATCCAGAAACAAAACTAACAAACTACTCTCTTGTTACAGCAAGAGGACTCAAAGAAAATCTCAAACAAAAACAACCGGGTTGCCTCCCGTAAAGCGCTTTCTTTATAGCCATATAGCTAGGCTTACTTACTTGATAATCAAAGGGGACGTAGCTCATGAGGGAGCTTGAACCTTGGTGTGTCCCTCTTCCTTGGAAGTGTTCATGCATAATACCAGGATCCCATGGTGTTATTAATCCAATCAAAATAATAGTCAAGTTGAACCCTAGTTGAGAGAAAAACAAAACACAAAAGTAATAACAACGAAGTCTAACTTTCTTTCTATGCATTGGCATTTTGTATATGAATGAATCACCATAAATAGAAGTTTCCCAATGCATATTAACAATATTTACTTGCAGCATATAATTATTAGTAACATAAAGAGGGTTCTTATCACCTCCTCTTTCATAATAGTTGCAAGTAGTAGAAATAAATTCAACCATATAACCACAAGAATCATTCAACTTAGATAATTTAGGCACATAAAGAGGATTATTAAATTTATTATGGAATTCATTAGCATGCTTCCCTCTTTCAAAATAGTTAATAAGATCAATATCAAGTTTACTATCATGATTGCAACAAAGATTTGGAACTAAAGATAGTTGCAAATCACATAAGTATTTCTCAACATAAGCAAATTTCTCCTCTATGGTGTGATTAGGAGAGTTCAAAAACAAAGTGACTCTCATGAGTAAGAGCACTATCACAAACAGCAAGTATATCATTTTTATCCTCACATAATTTAGCAACAACTAAACATGGAGGTTTATCAATAAGCATAGGACCATCATCTAAAGCATTATCATATAGCATATTTAAGCAATACTCCTCATTATCATTGTAACACCCCAAAATTTGGAACCTAATTTTAGCGGTGTTTTCCGACACCTGAAAAACTTTTTTCTTCTCATCCTAAATATTTCTTCAAATCCTTGAGGATGATTTGACTTGGGAATTGCTCCCTCAAAAATTTTCCCGGTGATCCACGAACCACTCCGACAGCCGTAATAATTCCGATGCTTAGGTTTTCTCCCGAAAACCCTCGCACTAATTATCGAACCCTTTAAACCCTTTACTTCACCTGCCAAAGGGAAGCATATTTCCATAGCTGTAGAAATTCCACTAAAAATACCAGAGTACTCCCATATCCATATAAAGACAACCAATGCAAAAATATTGCATACTTCAATGCAATATTTCCAAGTTAGACATTATTTTCCGAAATGTCATTTCTGATCCAGATATTATCTAGACACTTTCCACTCATCCAGAAATTAGGCCATTTTGGGAAGGTGCATGATTCCACCTCCTGAGCATTTCACCCCATTGTCCCAACCTCATTTGGGCAATATTTGGGGTACCTCCCTTGTAATGCTCTTTTCATGCTTATTTGCAATTTCCAAAGGAACCCCTATTTCTATGTCTCCAAAAATTCTATGAAAATTAGGGAATGATCCCTAGGCAGTGTGTAACCCATTTATGCGAAAATATTAGATACCTTGTTAAGAAAATATTTGACTTTTACTCTGTCCAAGTTTCTGCCCTAAAATTCAAATGTTTCCAAAATCAAGCCAAATGATTTTTGTAGTGGGAGGAGAGTGCTTAGATGCAAACGCTGGTAGTGCCTACACCTCTGGACCAAGTCTTGATCAAACCAAAAATCGTTTGCCTCTCCAAACAACCGAATTCAAATTGGTCCAGTACTGTTTTTCGAAACTTCTAGTCGCACCAACTTTCGAAATTGCAAAAACTTTAGTCACCAAAGTTGTAGAGTTTTGAATTTGGCATGCAGTGGTGAAAACCCCATCGCGTTTGGACCCCCGAGTCATCGGGAACGCGACGATGTCGCCCGTGTCACGCTCTGGACGTCCAGGACGCGCGCTTTGCTTAGACCCTAACCTCCGATTACTGCTGTGGACGGTGCCTAATCCGTCTGCTGCAGTGCACCTCATGCTACACTGTACCTCCAGCCCTCCTCCTTATCCCCTCCCTTTACTTCTTGGAGAGAAGTTGGTGCAACGTGCACCGACGGTGCCCTCAAGACCCTTCCCTCCCGTGAGAGCAACCGAGCCCTCCCCAGATGCTCCCCTCACTCCCTTCCTTCTCCTTTTCCTCCCCTGCTAACCAGGAGACCAAGAGGAGCACGGGAGGCTCGAGTTCTTGCTCGACTCCCGCCATGGCCGAACTCAACACGCTCGTGTTCGTCACGGCCGAGCTTCCCCTGGCATGCTGGACCTCCCCCGGGCACGGCGCAGCAGCCCGGTTCCATCCCCGCCGACGGACTGCCCCCTTGCTGCCCCGGCGAACGGCGCCATCCACCGCCGCCATGGCCTGAAGCCGCGAGGCCGAAGCGCAGGGCGACGCGCAGGAGACCGTCCCCGCCGCCGTCTCCGCCCTTCCTGGCCGCGGCCCTCCGCCGCCCTCCCGTCCCCGCCATTGGCCGGCCGGCCGGCGCGCCGAGCCGCCCACCCCAGCGACCATGGCGCTCTCCCGTGCGGGAGCCAGAGGTGGAAGATGCTGGGATCGATCCGTTCCTTGCGTTCTGTTTTCTTTTCCCGTACCGAGCCGTTTCCTCCTTTTTTTTTCAGCCCATGTCCAGCCCGGCAGAAGCAGCAGTCCAGCAGCAGATTCGGTCCAGCCCAGACGGCCCACCAGCGGCCTGCCCCGCGCCGGCGCCAGCACGCGCGCGTGCGGCGCACAGCGGCCCATTTGCGGCCCGTCCGTTTTTTTCCCGCGGCAGTTTTTCTTTTCCTGCTGCAGGAATTTTCAAACGGCAATATCTTTTGAACCGTAAGTCCGTTTTCGGCGATTCAAATTTCTAAATTTGTATCTCGACGAGCTCTTTCCGGTGGTACTGATATCATCTCATTCCAAAATAGTTTTATTGGGTGCCCTTGTGTGAGTGCAATCCGGAGTCCGGGTAAAGCGGCTATCGACACCCCACGCTGCGGGATCACCCCGACCTTTCCAAGCCCAGCGGATCCCCGTCTTCGAAGGCAAGCTAACCCCTTGCTATGAGCAGTCCCGCAATATTGTTTGTTATTTGCTTATTGCTATGCTGAGTGTTTATAATTGTCTGCGTTCGGTATATACGATGTCGGTCTGTTATTGTTGTGTTCAATATGTTACTTCGAATATTGCTCCTACCATGTTTTATTCATCATCCATGTATGCAATAGAATGACGTGTGAATTAAATTGTGCGCCTCGCACTTGTGCGGCTTTGTCGAACTCCCAAACTAAACAACTATAAAATATGCGATCTGGCGATTGTTTGCTTCTTCTCCTTCGCCGAGGTGAGGAGCGGACGAATGTCGTCTTATGATCCTCGGAGTTGGGGGCATTTGCCAAAAGATTTATTTGCTTCTTCTCCCTCCGTCAAACGTGGTTGGCGTAAGCCCGCCTAGACTGCGACGCTTGGGACATTTGCTTTCCATTTGGTTCTTTTTGGCCAAGATTGCTGACACCACGTCGGGTTAATCCTTGAGTGGAATGGATACTTTCTTTTTTTTATGAATGTTTTCGGTTCATTGTTTGGAGGCTACATGCCTCGCCCACTTTGTAATTAATCTGCGAGGGCGCTGGCTGGAGGAACCGCCACAGTCGTCCGATTGACCCACTGTGTTATCTTTTGTAGTTGATCTGTGAAGGCGCTTGCCAGCGGAAGACCGCTGCCACAGTCTTCCGGTCGACGTTTCTTTTTCCTTGTCAAACGAGAAGGCGCTTGCCAGCGGAAGACCGCTGCCACAGTCATCCGGTTGACGTTTCTTTTCTTTTGTCAAACGAGAAGGCGCTGGTCGGCGGGTTCGCCGCCGTAGTCTTCCGGTTGACGTTCTTTTTATTTTGCTAAGTTTGGACATGGATACTACTATTGCTTGATTTATTGTGTTGCTAATATTTTGTCATGTGATGATATATTATGATATTGTGATTGTTGTGTTGGACTAATCCTCTTGGTTTGGACTTGTGAATGATGGAACTTGAATAAATGAAACACCCCTCCAAACAACGATAGGGTCAGTCCACGGTGCCACTAATCTGAACATCGAACGCACTGCCACTGTCGCTCACATGGGCGGGCCTTGACCTACGTAACCTATTGAGCCTCCTTTGATGCCACCATTTTGGCAAGTCTAGTCGGTACCATAGTTGGTCGGGGCTAGTCTTGCGAAGGTTCCGGAGCTAGGCGTCACTCATGGGTTGGGGACGTGCCGGATTCACTTCTGCATAAGGCATAGAGTTATGTCGGTGGCTATACAGGGAGTGTCTTGATAGCGTGAACGGTCAGGTGAGTGTATCTTGCTGAGTTCGCCTTAAGGACGATATCCTAAAGTACCGGCTGAGTGTGGTGCACTTAGGTGGGTGGTATCTGCAACCTCTCGAGAGTGTCAAATCTGGATGTCTAGCCTCGTTCCAAGGTTATGGAACAACAGTTCAGTGTCAGTCACACTGTGTGTCCGTGTCGTGTCAGGAGGTTAAACCTAAGGCTTGTTGAAAGAAAGATGAACAACCTGATTTCATTAAATGAGCAATAAGATGATGCAAGGAATGTTACTTGTGAGGTGAATGGGATGGCGGTGTGATGCGTTGGAAGCCTATAGTTAGGCCAGAGCCAACATCAACCGTGCATGCCCCGGGAGATAGCCAGAGTTGGCTGGAGTGATAGCCAGAGTTGGCTAGAGGCTTGGAAGCCTGATTGTGTTGACAGGAGTAATTATAAGATTTGGTACCAACTAGTACACTCGTCTACTCGTCACAGGTAATCTCTTTGTTTGATTGCCGGTATACGATCCAACCCCACCTGGCTTGGACTCTGTACTGGTGATACTCTTGTTGTTTGCTTATGCCATGTTTTGCTTGTGATGCCATGCTACCTTTATGTTATCATATTGGTCTATCTTGAGTAGACCCTTGCCATGTTGTAGGATTTTATTTCCAATGTATATCCTGTTGCATGATTGTTGGATTGTTTGTGGTGAGTGGCGATTCTTGCTGAGTGCATATTAATGTACTCACGGGCCTTGTGATTGTGGCCAGGTTTTGTCGAGGATCCATCTTCTACCTTAGCAAGGACATGAAGCAAGAGCGTGCTAGGATCAGTAGCCCAGCCAGAACCTGTGGAGTGGAGCCGCTCCAAGCCGTAGCCTCTCATATGTCTTCCGCTGCCAGTTAAAACTCTGTTTCGTGCCATGCTGGGATTGATATTTTGTCATTCCTTGATGGCCTTGTAAACCATTTGTAGCACTGATGTGCCTGATTGTGTAATGATTTCCATTATGTTACACTGTTGTGACGTGCGGCCAGTTATCTTGGGATGGCGCACGGGACGACTGCCTCTCTGGTGATATGTGCCAGGGAGGGGTGTCACAATCATCAATAAGTTCACTAGTAGTATTACTAGAAAGTAAAGGAGCATTATTAGTTTCATCATAATAGCATGGGTTATCATATATAACAAAAGATTTTTGAGTTTGAGTGCTATTATCAATTGTTGATGGTGAAGTTGGGAGATCCAACTCTTCCCCAAGCTTAGGTTGGAGCACATCCATTTCAATCTCCTCTTCACATACTTTCTCTTCCAAGCTTATGTTTTCATTATCCTCTTCCTGCAAAATATTAGTATTTTCCATGGAAGCTAGAATTCTTTCTTTAACATAAACATTATCACTAAATTCCTTTTTGCAAAGTTGGAGAAGAATAGAAATGTGTCCTTTCATTACACGAGCTTCATGACTAGTTGCAAAAAATTTATCAATAAGAAAGTCTATCTCATGGGTTGCAACATAAGCAATATATTTCTCAACTTGTTCTATATCATGGCATGCAAATTTACACTCTTGATAAGAAGCAATAATAGGATCACTATTATACTTACATTGATAGAGAGAGTGTTTATAATCTTTTCTAAAGCAGCAAGTTATATTATGTAATTCACAAAACTCAGTGGCCATCTCATTAAGATGTTCAAGCAATTCAAGCATTCTATTTCCTTCTTTGGTTGAGCGGTATTCATAGTAAGCTCCCATAGTTTTGACATAACCTTTCTCCATAGCTTAGCATACATATTAAAAACAACACTAGTTTTTATGGGTTTTTAAATTTTTTATGCAAAACTGAAAATAAAATGACACTAATGCAACTCGAAATAACAAATGCAACACAAAAATGCAAAACTGAATATAAATATGCAAACCGAAATATAAAGATGATATGCAAGACAAGAACAAAACAAAATAAAATGATTGTAGGTAAAGATGGATAAGATGATGCTCATGTAGGTGCAACTTCCCCAATCTTAGGTTGTTACACAAGTTGGTGATGAAGTTGACTTGCTGTGAGTGATCCTTGGATAAACCTTTCAGCTATGGTTCCCCGGCAACGGCGCCAGAAAACGTCTTGATGGCACTTCACGTAGTTACCCCACAACGGCGCCAGAAAAGGTCTTGACGGCCCTTCGTGTGATTACCTGCGTGAAAATTAAATGGGTTAGGTTGAGACTCCAAGTGCAGAGTGTATGTAGTAGTGGAAGACAGTTTTCCCCACGAGGGGTGACTCGAGGGTTTAATATCGAACTCTCGGGGAACCAGTATTTCAGGTGTTATCTCCTTATCCTTCTCTTGAGAACCTGCAACAAAATAGATTGTTTTGTGCCCTCAACCTCACCAAGTGGTTGTCAAGCACAAGGTGTGAGAATTATAATAAAATAAATATGCAAACAGTAGTAAATATGCAATGATGGTAAAATAAATATGCAAGGATGATGGTAACAATGATAAATGATATTTTTGGGGGTTTTTATGATGAATGCAAGATGTAAAAGTGTTTTTGTATTTTCGGATTTAATAATGGCAGCAAACAAAAGTGGTGATAAAAGTGTTGGAAAGGTGTTTCTTATGATTAAAAATGGACCGGGGTTCATGGTTTCACAAATGCACTCTCTCTTGATAACGTGGTAGACAATGGAACACTAAAATTAACATGTAAGATGGCAAGACATGGTTTGACAAGTTATTAATAATATGGGCATCACGTCCTAACATAGAGATCTCAAGTATAAGTTGTTCTCTCCCTTATGCTCCACCAAGATGCGAACTAAATCATAACACCTTAGTAATTAAGATAAATCAGAGCATAGCAATAAGTTCAATGACATGAAATTAAAATAAGAACATGCTAGATCTAGTCATGGAGATAGTGGCCAAGGTCACATCCACTCTCCGGTAGCATGGTATTTTGTTTATCCCTAGTGAGGCAACAAAGTAAGGTAGAAAACCCAAGTGGATCGCAAAACTTTCTCTCACGTTCACTGCACTAGCCACCCCCCGTTACTCCAACTAATGCACACGTTCCCCCTCACACGCTCTCATAAACATGCTTGATCATGACAAGTAAATAAGAACGGGGTACATAATATGCATCTACTTTCATAACTGAAACAAAACCATTGCAATCTCAAACATGTATTAACTCATAATAAAGATGCACCACAAAGGAATTACATAGATGACCGTAATCATGTTCAGCAGCTCATACGGTACTAATTAGAGAAGCTCATAGAGAGGAGAGATACATAAGTTACTTCCACAAACCCATTGTCCAGGGGTGGACTACTCCCTCTTCATCATGGTGTCGGTGGAGATGTTGTTGGAGGAGGAGGAGACCACACCGGCAGCGCCCCGCCGGAGTTTTCCCCCTCCAATCTTCAGCTTCGGATCTCTGTTTCGTGGTTTCTGTGTTTCGGCGGCGCTCCCTTTCGCGAAAACCCTGGGGGGGTCTATATATAGTCGTTTTTAGGTCAAGACAAAGCTTCGGGAAGAAAGATCGACGGCAGCGGAGGCCCGAGGGCCAGGATGGGGGACCCCAGGTGGTCAGGGAATCTGGCTGCGTGGGCCCACCCCTTTCTGCTTTCTGGTCTCCGTTTCTTCGATTCCTTTGCGCCTACGTTTCGTTCCTTCCAAAAAAAATGATCCCCGTAAAGTTTCAGATCATTTGGACATCATTTGGGTCCCTGAAACATCAAAATATAGAAAAAGGGGTTTTCTGACAGCGCAGGGTTAATTCCAGAAAAATGGGGGAGTTGTTAATTATCCCCAAAACTTAATATAAATCATGAATATAACCCTTATATGATGCAAATAACATGAAATAACATGTAATAAAATGTAAAGTTCATGTATTCATTTTACATGCATCAGGTGGCCGTCGACATATAGGTGGTGCCGTCAGCTTGGTAACAGATGCAGACTTGAATGCCGACGGCCAAACATATGCCTACGGCTTTTTTGAAAAGCCGTAGGCATACAACATAGTTGCCGACAGCCATACGTATGCCGACAGCTTTTCAAAAAAGCCGTAGGCATACAAAGTATATGCCGACGGCCAAACGTATGCCGACGGCTTTTATAAAGCCGTAGGCATACAACCATATATGCCGACGGCCCCGACAAAATGCCGTCGGCATACATTTAGCCGTAGGCAACTATCCGTTTTCCAGTAGTGTGGGTTGTGAGGAGCCCGAGACAACCGTGGTGCATGCCCGGGTGTTCTCGTCGCAGACTAGGCGATGGAAGATGTGGCAGTTCGTGCCGGGGAGCTGCGCCCCGCAGCACCTCCACATCGTGAAGGCCTCCGCGCAAGGTATGAACCGATGGCCGTCGGCACAGTACTGGCGCGGTTCACTCTACGTTGTCGGTCACAACGGCGTCCTCACCATCCCGCGCTTCTTGGAGGGGACGTATGATCTGGTCCACCTCCCAGGAGATGTCCACTCCAGTGCAGGAGCAACATACAATCTGCCTCGAAGATCCCTCCTAGTGAGCTACCATAAAGGCGTTCACTATGCGGATCTCAGCGCGTTTCGGCTCCAGGTCTGGGCGTTGACAGGATTAGGTGATGATGGCAAGCTAGGGTGGACGCTGGTGCATGATGCAAATCTCGAACTGCACATTCATGGTATGCTGGAGAAAAACTCACGAACAACCCCACGACCAGGAACGGAATGGGGGATGGTCAGAAGCAGCAAATCCAATGGCTTGTTCAAACAAGAGAATGCCACAATGGATGGTGTCGATGATGATGAAGTAGAAGAAGAAGAACAACACACTGATGTTGATGGTGAAAACAACGACGTGGATCAAGAACAAAACAGTGAAGCAGAAGATGGTCTTAATTACTACTCGTGGAGCTCAGATGAGGATAACTTCAACGAAGCGGATAACAATGCCACCAACAACAAAACCTCTTTGAAGTGGATCAGTTATTGTGGTATCATTGGGTTGCATCCGCACAAGGACGTGCTCCTCCTTAATATTAGGGTGTGTTCGGTATGAGTCATGGGGTGGAATGGGATGGGTCGGATCTGCACCTGGACCTAATTCTCGTGTTCGGTAGAAACTGGAACCGGAAGCCACTCATTCCCCAGAATGGCATATTCCCCTTAGATTCGGAATTTGCTCATTCCACCGAATTGGAGGAATTACCTTGTTCTGCTTCTCTCTCCACAAACTCTGTTGTCCTCTCGTCCCTCTCTCTCGCAGAAACCTGCCCTCTCTCTCGATCTAGACCGGCGGCCGTCGGGGCCGCCTAGCAGCAGGGCGACGGCAGATAAGCCGCGACGGCGTGGAGAAGGTCGCAGACAGCCGCGGCATCGACGTCTCCCTCCGAGCTTCCTGCCCCGCCACGCTCCGGCCACCATGTCTGCCGCCCCGAGCTCCGCAGTCGAGCTCCTCCACCCCGTGGTCAGGACATCGGCACCACCTCGTGGACGGTGGACCCGCTGCAGCGGAACGGCGGCGGCGGGCGAGCGGCTGGGCGCATGGCAATGGAACGACGCCGAGCAGTCAATTTGCATGTCGATTGACCATAGCAGTCAATTTGCATGTCGATTTTGACATTTATTGCTAATCGTAGAAGTTAATGACATATTTGGAGGTTGATTTGGATGCATATTTGTTATTGATTGTGAATCTGTACCATATGGGAATTAAATTAGATTATTTTTCTTGATTACTTTTCATTCTACATCTCCAACCGAACACAAGAATGTAATCAACTCATTCCATTTTTTACACCTACCGAACATAGAAATGGAACCAACCCATTCTCTAAGAATGAGACCATGACATTCCATTCCATTTGGTTCTCAAACCGAACACACCTTTAGTGGCACCATGGTGGCGTATCACTTGGCCACCTCAAGAATGCAATATTTACGTTATGGACTTCATAGTGAGCCCGGGGCAATCTTGTGCCATCCAGGATGCATTCCCTTATCGTCCTTGCTACGATGACATGCTCCCCACTAGAAAAATACCATGCCCTCCAAACATCCTTAGTCGGTGGAAGAGTAAGCACGGTACTAATAGTTAGAAAAATTTATGTTTCCTCCAATCATTGTAGGATATACTCTGATCAGAATAAAAGTGCTTTTATTTCGAAGCAGGCTTTTGTAGTGTTTATAATTTAAAATGCATTTATAGTTTGATCTTTAAAAATATTCATAGACTTACACTTTTGCTAATTTACATCTAGCTGGAGACCTGCTAGCTGCCGTGGCTAGGAGGCTAGGAGGTAATTATTCATTTATTCCTAGAGATTAGATATTTTATTTTGCAGCACAAACGTTTATATATCAGCTATTCAGCTCTAGCCATTGGCTATTTGTAATTGGATTGATTCTTGTAAGGAAAAAAGAGCAAACGCACTTCGTTGCTGTCTTCCCAATCAATGGCTCGATTTAGAAAAAAGATGTTTGTGTTGTGCGGATACAAGTCTCAGATAAGACAGGCGTTGTTGTGCGACGGAGAAGCCATGGGGAAGCCTAGACTTCAGGTTGGATGTCACGCAATTTTGCTGCACATCTCCGACCTTGTCGGCTGTTTTAGGCACAAAAACCGGACGATTTTGCTGCTTGACTGGTAGGCAAGGACGCCAAGGTTAAGGTTTTTCCTTTTGGACTCTCAAGTCTCAACCGACCCTCCGATCTCCCGGTAAAACCACAGACCGAGATCCCATCGATCTCGATATCTGTCAGTACGTGCCGTGTTATATTACGCGTACAGACTTCGATAAATACAAGTTTGAAGTTAATCTCTTCAGATCGATCTGTTCGAGGCTAGGGTTTCAAAAAACCACCACAATACGTTAGGGTTTCAAAAAACCACCAACTCAGCGCTAACACGTAACAAAGAACCACCAACTGCGTGCTAACCGTTTTAGACGCTCGTTTAACCCCGAAACTGACCGATGGGGCCCGCTGTCAGGGTTGTCTAACCTCGAAACTGACGGGTGGGGCCCGCTGTCAGACTGACGTGGCAAGCCGAAACGTTCTCAGACAAACGGCCGTTTGACGTTGTCCATTTCTTCTTATTTTTTCTACTCTTTCCTTTTGCCCTGGCCGTTTTGCCCTGGCCGTTATTTTAAGCCACATCATCCTCTCCGGTTGCCACGTCAGCCTAACATGGGCCCCATCCGTCAGATTCACGGTTAGGCGAGCGTCTAAGACGGTTAGCGGCGATGTAGTGGTTCTTTGTTACGTGTTAGCACTGAGTTGGTGGTTTTTTGAAACCCTAACATATTGTGGTGGTTTTTTGAAACCCTAACCTGAATTGTGGTGGTTTTTTGTAATTTTCTCCTCTCGTCACGATGCTACCGCTGGCAGCGAAGACAGCCGACAGCACCACCATGGACGCCGGCGACAGTGACGACGATGAAGCGTGCCTCCCCTACGACGTGCTCCTCGACATCCTCCGCCGCCTCCCGTGCCGCGCCGTCGCCCAGTCCCGGACCATCTGCCGCGCGTGGCGCGCGCTCGTGGACGACCACGGCCTCCTACTCCTCCCCCGCTTCTTCTCGTCGCGCTCCTTCCCCGGCGTTTTCACAAACCATACCGGGTGCCAGGACACGTCGTACTTCCTCGCCCCGTCGGCCTCGCGCTCCAGGGACGGCGACTTCCGGCGTCCCCTCTTCTGGAACGGCTGGGCCCGCGTCGAAGACCACTGCAACGGCCTGCTCCTCCTCCAGTCCTCCACGACTCCAAGGTCCGGTGTTTGTACAGTGGCATTGAGGAAACTGTTACCTACGTGTGCAACCCAACGACCGTACGCTGCGATCTGCTGCCAAGTACACGAAATCTGTATACATTCTACTGCAGCAGAAGCGAGGGCACCTTCCTAGCCTTTGATCCAGCCGTGTCGCTTCACTACGCGGTGTACAATATGCTCCGATACGACAACACATACCGGAAGAAGGTACTTGGTTGCGAGGAGCCAAAGACACCCTTGGTGCATGCTCGGGTGTTCTCATCACAGACTCGGCGATGAGAGTTACAGCAGTTCGTGCCAGGGCGCCGCGCACCGGAGCACCTCATCCACGTCCTGAAGGCCTCCACCTTCACGCGTTATAGGAACCGACCGCCGTCTGCAGAGTACTGGCGTGGTTCACTCTATGTGCTCGGCCACAACAGCGTCCTCACCATCCTTCGCTGCTCAGAGGGGACGTATGATCTAGTACAGCTCCCGGGGAGGTCTACGCCAGCGCAGGGGCAACATATCATTTGCCTCGAAGATCCCTCTTAGCGAGCTACGAGAAAGGCGTTCACTATGCGGAGCTCAACGCGTTTCGGCTCCGGGTATGGGCGTTCACAGGATTAGGTTAGAATGGTCAGCTAGGGTGGACGCTGGTGCATGATGCAAACCTCAAACCACACATTCATGGTATGGAGAAAACCTCGCAGACAACACCACGACCAAGAATGGAATGGGAGATGGTGAGGAGCAGCAATTTCAATCGCTTGTTCAGACAAGAGAATGACACAGCCGAAAAGCAGAACACTCTGGACCTCCTCCCCGTTCCCCACCTACAGTGAACTGAGGGCGTTTTTTGGGCGTCACCCGTGCGATCCAGCTCGCCGCCGGCGATCCGCTCGATCCCTCGCCCTCCGCGGCCGCTCCGGTGGCGGGAGGACGGGGAATCGATGGATCCCGGCGTGTTTATAGTCTAGGAGTGCGTGGGTTGCCTGCCGGCGGCGCTATGGAGGCGGAGGCGCGGTCGGAGAAGCTTTTGGAGGCGGCGGTCCTCTCCTCTGTCCGCGGTGCTCCGGTGGAGGCCATGGGCAGATCTGCCGCCTCTGGTGCGTCCGCTGCTCTCCGGAGCCGCGGCGTGCTTCCCCTCGAGCCGGCGTCCGTGGTGGCGGCGACGGCTCTTGTTCTTGGGGTCCGGCTTTCCTCGCCGACGTGCGGGATGGTGCTTTTGCTTAAAATCTCTGGGAGTTTGCAGGCGGGTTCTTCTCCTTCTGCGGCGGATTCGGTGGGCGTGGTGGAAGACGGGTGGAGCCTTCGTCTTCGTCTCCGGCGTGAGGCGGCGATGGTGGTCTGGCAGCGGCTCGGCGTCGATGCTCGTTCAGCGGCAAGATTCCGGCGCTTGCGTCGGATGGATTCTGCGGCACTTCAACATGGCTGGTCGAGCTGGCTGCTTCGGTGCGAGGTGAGCTTGTCTCCTTCTTCCCCGGCGGTGCGCTGCTGGTGGTCGAAGGTGCCCTGCTGCTTGGTGGTGCCGTGTTCGTCGTGTGGGGTGTGGCTTCTGCCTCTGTTCGTGCGTGTGTGTTCTTCAGTTGTATGATCATGTACACGAACTCCCTTTCAAAAAAAAAAGAGAATGACACAGCCGATGGTGTTGATGATGAAGAACAACACAATGATGTTGATGGTGAAAACAACAACATGGATCAAGAACAAAACAGTGAAGCAGAAGATGGTCTTTGATTGCTACTCGTGGAGCTCAGACCAGGATAACTTCATCGAACCGGATAACAATGCCACCAACAACAAAACGTCTTTGAAGTGGATCAGTTATTGGGGCATCATTGGGTTGCATCCCCACAAAGACGTGCTCCTCCTTAATATTAGTGGCACGGCGGTTGCTTATCACTTGTCCACTTCAAGAATGCAATATTTACGTTATGGGCTCCATAGCGAGCCCGGTGGCCAATCTTGTACCATTCAGGATGCATTCCCTTATCGTCCTTGCTACGATGACATTCTCCCCACTAGAAAAATACCATGCCCTCCAAGCATCCATAGTCAGTGGAAGAGTAAGCACTGTACTAATAGTTAGAAAATTTTATGTTCATCCAATCATTGTAGCATATACTCTGATCAGAATAAAAGTGCTTTTGTTTCTAAGCAGGTATTGTAGTGTTTATAACTTAAAAGGCATTTATAGTTTGATCTTTAAAATATTCGTAGACTTACAATTTTGCTAATTTACATCTAGTTGAAAATCAATTTGCCAACAATCACTTTTGAAGCCGTCTGATCGTCTCTGCATACATCTTGATACGAAACTTTCAGGCCTATGGTCATTTATCGGATTTATTTTTCATGTACCCATTTTATTTAACGGACCACTCCCCCATGGCTCGTTACTGTTTTGTTTGGCTTTAGGGTAGTGAGATTTGCCTCCATGTGTTAGGTGAGGAAGCCTTCGATACTTTATGTTTGTTGCTAGTATATGTGCGGATAGACGGATGTAGCGAGGAAATCGGTAGGATATTTACTTAACGATGATTTTGCCTAAATTAGCGTTATTTTTATTTATGAAATTTGCAGCTTTCTGTATAAATTTTTCCTTGATTCATTGATTTATCACTCATTCATGATTCATCAAATATAATTTTTGTTGAACCATCACTTGGTTTAGCTAACTGGCATCGAGGCGTGTCTCTTGTGTTGCCAATCCTAAATATGAGATTTAGGGACAGTAGTATATTTGTGTGCTCTTCCGATGTTCGCGAAGTTCCCTGATGATGCCATATCACCTATATATTCTTTACTGCTACGTGTTACTTGGATGCTCAAGTATCTGTAGGTCTTTTGTTGTTTGATCCTGTTGTAGCCTTTTTTGTGTTAAACTGGCGTTGTCCGCGTTTCGGTCAAGGGACCGGCACTAGTAGAAAACAGGCCTTCCATTTTCACCTTTTGTCCCGCACAAATTACGACCCGCGACTAAAGGGTCCATTGGTCCCGGTTCGATTAGCCGTGGCGTCAGGGAGCATTGGTCCCGGTTCGTTTTGGACCTTTGGTCCCGGGTCGTGTTACAACCCGGGACCAAAGGGTCACCACATGCAGCACATGCTACCGCAGCCGTGGCCCCCCCTGGCAGGGACCCTTTGGTCCCGGGTCGTGTTACAACCCGCGACCAAAGGGTCTACCCTGCATATATCATCTTCCACCCCGAGATCCACCGCTAATTTTTTTAATCAATTTTGAAAAATATTACGCAAATCCACGGAAGGGTCTCGGGCACTATAACCCTTTTTTTCCTATTTTTCATCTAATATGGAAAAATTCATATCTTTAAATTCGTAAATCGAAATTTGACAAATAAAATGTGTAAATCGGTTAGAAAAATGAGAGGAATCCAAATATTACATCCATATCATCTTTTTCATCATGTTGATAACTTTTTGCAACATATTTTTGTTAGAGTGAAACGCACCATTGGTCACCAAGTTGCGCAGAAAGGAAGTATTGGTCACCAAGTTGCGAAACCTCAATTATGCGTCACCAAGTTGTGGAAATGACAAACTTTGGTCATTCCGTCGGCGCTGCCGTGAACTCGCTGACGTGGCACCGTTTGTGGTCACGTGAGACGCGCGTGCAGTCATAATTTTGTGCAGAAAACACCCTGGGGACTGTAATATTGTGGTTTGAATGAAAAACTTGATGGATTCGCTAAATTTGATGGATTCGCTACTGTAATATTTCGGTACTGTGTGTGTTGGTGAATTTCGGTACTGTAATATAGCATTCGGACATGTTGTCAACATCAGTTCGAATAACATACAAAATAGCAATTCACATACAAAATAGCAATTCAGACATGTTGTCAACATCAGTTCGAATAACATCAGTTCGGTACTAAATAGATATTCACATACAAAATGAAGCAGTTGTCAACATCAGTTCGAATAACTAAACTGAACCCTACATAACTTCATAGTTGGCATACAAAATAAAGCATACATCAGGTCATTACATCGAAATGTTCAGTTCTCATCTGAATTTTCGCCAGGCGCATTTTGGGAAATGTTTATGTCGAGATCTTGATATTCTTCTGGATCTGTTTGCTGAGATGAGGTAGCAGCTCCTTCACCCCACAACCAATATGGTGCACCACCAGTCCTCCCTCTTCCTCTAGATCTTCCTCTTCCTCCTCGCCCTCCTCCTCTTGCTCTTCCTCTAGAAAGTGATGCTGCTGCAGCTGCTCGGCCTGTTGCAGTTTCTCTCCAAGTCGCAATTACTGTTGTGGTTCTGTCTGGAGGTGGTATGTTCTCTCTGTGCTGAGATACGAAAGATGACTCCGGCATTTCCTCCACATGAGGAGCGCTTGGCTGTGTGGGCCTCTGTAGCAAGTTAGTGCAGAGTCAGTGCAGTGCAATCAATAGAGTGAAAAAGGCATTGGTCACTTACTTCATGTGCCAACAAGTATACGAGTGAGCTCTTGAGCTCGGAGGGATCATGAGACCGAACTAGGTGTTTTCGACTGATATGCTGTCAGATATAACACATACATGCAATTAGGAGATTTTAACATAGGAAACAAACAATAAAGATTGGCAATTCAAACACTTCTCTACTTACTTGAAGAATGCTGGGATCGTCAATGTCGCCATTCTCATCAAATGTTTTCGCTTTTTTCCTCAGTTGCTCGTATGCTTTATCTGCTTCTAGTTGCTCTCTGACTTTCAGACTTGGTTTTCTTTTTCTTCCGGTTGTTTTTGGCTTACCAGCAGCTTGTTGCTCATCACGTACAGGTTGCTCGTCAGTTACAGGTTGGTCTTGAGGTACAGGTTGCTCATCAGGCACAGGTTGCTCCATATGTTGCTCCTCTTGAGCAACTGGTTGCTGCACTTCTTCTTGCACTTCCTCACGACCTTCCTCTCGTGCTATGTCTGCCTTGTACTTCCAGCAATTTCTCCTAGTGTGGTTTGGATCTCTACAGTACCCACAATGCATCTTTACTCCATGTTTGGTCAGCCTAGTACCGTCTGCAAGCTCTTCTGGAGTCTTTCTTCTACTCTTCTTTGGCCTTCCACATTTTTTCTCGTAGTATGGTGGCAGAATATCAGGACCATTTGTTTTTGTCCACTCAGATTTGTCTCCAACTGGATATATGCTCGAGTTGTATGCCTGAACAAAGGCGGTTAGCTTGTAGCATGATGCAACCAACAAATGAGTCCTGACCCTTTCATGTCTCAGAGAAGAAATAACATGGCTACAAGGGATTCCTGTGAGTTGCCATCTCCTACAGCTGCAAGACCTCTTACCCAGTTCAACAACGTAATGCTTTTGGTTTGGCATGACCTCAAACACACCCATGCCTCGGACAGGAGCAGGAACTGCTACACAGTTTGCAGCAAAGTCTGTATTTTTTCTAACCTTTTGCCTAATCTTAGGACATATTGTGCCCTCCCATTTTTCTGAAGCTTCTTTCAACTTCTCATGAAATCTTGTCATAAGAATGCACCTAATTTGCTCCCACATTGACAGCACACATAGTTCCCTTGCAACTAGAATCATCCTGAGAGAAGCACAAAAATGATCACAATGATCATAATTCGCCCCCGTACCGTCGATGTAGCCTTTGTTCCTCCCATTGCCGTAGAAAAACCCACCGTGGAGGACAACAGTACTGAACTTCCTAGACCAGAACTCTACAATGACAGAAAAAATCGAAATAAAGCTCAGTTTCAACCAAACCCTAGTTCATACGGGTTCCTCTAAATTAACTCTATTAGACTCTACCATTGCACACATAACCTAGCTTGGGCACAGTATAAGGTACATACAGCTGCTAGGTCGACGGATTAGGAACCTAGACGACACGAATCGAGGACGGGTACTCACCGTAGGCGGGTGCGGGGCGCCGTCCTCCCTTCGGACAGGCGGACAAAATCGAGGACGGGTGCGGCCATGTCCCTCCTCCGCCGCCGTCGGCGCCGCGCCCAAGATCTAGCTTCGCCTACTTCAGCGCACGGCACCGCGCACAAGATCGATCTAGCTTCGCCTACCAAATCGCCATGGCCGCCTCTGCTTCTATTCGAGTCAACCGGACGTCCAAATGAGAACCCAACATGTTCCAGGGTGTTTTGTGCAAAAACGTGAAGCCTGGTCTGACCGCACGCGCGTCTCACGTGGCCACAAACGGTGCCACGTCAGCGAGTTCACGGCAGCGCCGACGGAATGACCAAAGTTTGTCATTTCCACAACTTGGTGACCCATAATTGAGGTTTCGCAACTTGGTGACCAATACTTCCTTTCTGCGCAACTTGGTGACCAACGGTGCGTTTCACTCTTTTTGTTATATGCTTAATTAAAAAGCCATTTTGGCACTTGAAAAATGGAAAATGATATTTATAATAATATTTTAAAAATTGTTTTTGGCAACAATGTTTGCCATACCAAGACACACCTATGTGTCAATATATGGACACATGATCACAAACTATGGCACAGGGTCCATTTTGACCATTTTTTCAAAAAAATAAAGAAAGTGAAAAAATACTCAAAAAGTGAAATCTTTTGGCATGGACTCCTTTTACGTGTACTAGTTACTAGGAATAATGATAAACCTGAGTTTTGACAAAGTTTTCAAAAAACTTCTTCACAAAAAGGTCAATCGGCTATAGACATGTATAAGTTTCGAGTCAAATGACCTAGATATGATCATCCTCGTGCCATAGTTTGTGATAATGTGACCATATTTGAGACTTAGGTGTGTCTTGTTGTGACAAACAATGTTGCAGAAATGAGTTTTTTCAAATTATGTTTATAAATATCATTTTTCATTTTTTAATTGTCAAAAATGGCATTTTTTGTGAAGCAAGTACAACAAATATGATGCAAAATGACACCAATCCAATTATCGCACAAAGTAGGCCATATTTTATCGATAATCCAGCAATATTAGGAATTTTCTCGGTTTCTACCTCATTTCGCCTATTTAAATGACTTTATGCCTATTTTCCGAAAGTAATTCAATTTTGAACTACAAGTGTGTGATAGTTTGCTCTGAAATTTTTACAAAAATCATTTTAAGATACACCAGTAGTAGTTATATCACAGAACCATCGATAGTTTTGATAAATGCAACCTCTTTGGATGAATAGGCACGACGGGCATTTTGACCGTTTTTTCAACAAAATAAAAGAAAGTGAAAAAATACTCAAAAAATGAAATCCTTTGGCATGGAGTCCTTTTATGTGTACTAGTTGCTAGGAAAAATGATAAACATGAGTTTTGACAAAGTTTTCAAAAAACTTCTTCACAAAAAGGTCAATCGCCTATAGACATGTATAAGTTTCGAGTCAAATGACCTAGATATGATCATCCTCGTGCCATAGTTTGTGATAATGTGCCCATATTTGAGACTTAGGTGTGTCTTGTTGTGACAAACAATGTTGCAGAAATGAGTTTTTTCAAATTATGTTTATAAATATCATTTTTCATTTTTTTAATTGTCAAAAATGGCATTTTTTGTGAAGCAAGTACAACAAATATGATGCAAAATGACACCCATCCAATTATCACACAAAGTAGGCCATATTTTATCGATAATCCAACAATATTAGGAATTTTCTCGGTTTCTACCTCATTTCGCCTATTTAAATGACTTTATGCCTATTTTTCGAAAGTAATTCAATTTTGAACTACAAGTGTGTGATAGTTTGCTCTGAAAATTTTACAAAAATCATTTTAAGATACACCAGTAGTGGTTATATCACAGAACTATCGATAGTTTTGAGAAATGCAACTTCTTTGGATGAATAGGCACGACGGACATTTTGACCGTTCTTTCAACAAAATAAAAGAAAGTGAAAAAATACTCAAAAAATGAAATCCTTTGGCATGGAGTCCTTTTATGTGTACTAGTTGCTAGGAAAAATGATAAACATGAGTTTTGACAAAGTTTTCAAAAAACTTCTTCACAAAAAGGTCAATCGCCTATAGACATGTATAAGTTTCGAGTCAAATGACCTAGATATGATCATCCTCGTGCCATAGTTTGTGATAATGTGCCCATATTTGAGACTTAGGTGTGTCTTGTTGTGACAAACAATGTTGCAGAAATGAGTTTTTTCAAATTATGTTTATAAATATCATTTTTCATTTTTTAATTGTCAAAAATGGCATTTTTTGTGAAGCAAGTACAACAAATATGATGCAAAATGACACCCATCCAATTATCACACAAAGTAGGCCATGTTTTATCGATAATCCAGCAATATTAGGAATTTTCTCGGTTTCTACCTCATTGCGCCTATTTAAATGACTTTATGCCTATTTTCCGAAAGTAATTCAATTTTGAACTACAAGTGTGTGATAGTTTGCTCTGAAAATTTTACAAAAATCATTTTAAGATACACCAGTAGTGGTTATATCACAGAACCATCGATAGTTTTGAGAAATGCAACCTCTTTGGATGAATAGGCACGACGGGCATTTTGACCGTTTTTCAACAAAATAAAAGAAAGTGAAACAATACTCAAAAAATGAAATCCTTTGGCATGGAGTCCTTTTATGTGTACTAGTTGATAGGAAAAATGATAAACATGAGTTTTGACAAAGTTTTCAAAAAACTTCTTCACACAAAAGTCAATCATCTATAAACATGTATAAGTTTCGAGTCAAATGACCTAGATATGATCATCCTCGTGCCATAGTTTGTGATAATGTGCCCATATTTGAGACTTAGGTGTGTCTTGTTGTGACAAACAATGTTGCAGAAATGAGTTTTTTCAAATTATGTTTATAAATATCATTTTTCATTTTTTTAATTGTCAAAAATGGCATTTTTTGTGAAGCAAGTACAACAAATATGATGCAAAATGACACCCATCCAATTATCACACAAAGTAGGCCATATTTTATCGATAATCCAGTAATATTAGGAATTTTCTCGGTTTCTACCTCATTTCGCCTATTTAAATGACTTTATGCCTATTTTCCGAAAGTAATTCAATTTTGAACTACAAGTGTGTGATAGTTTGCTCTGAAATTTTTACAAAAATCATTTTAAGATACACCAGTAGTGGTTATATCACAGAACCATCGATAGTTTTGAGAAATGCAACCTCTTTGGATGAATAGGCACGACGGGCATTTTGACCATTTTTTTCAACAAAATAAAAGAAAGTGAAAAAATACTCAAAAAATGAAATCCTTTGGCATGGAGTCCTTTTATGTGTACTAGTTGATAGGAAAAATGATAAACATGAGTTTTGACAAAGTTTTCAAAAAACTTCTTCACACAAAAGTCAATCATCTATAAACATGTATAAAATGACTTTTTTATTAAGCAAGTACCAAAAATATGTTGCAAAAAGTCATATACATGATGAAAAAGATGATATGGATATCATATTCGGATTCCTCTCATTTTTCTAATCGATTTAGACATTTTATTTGTTAAATTTTGATTTACGGATTTAAAGATATGAATTATTCCATATTAAATGTAAAAAGGAGAAAATAAAGTAAAATAAATTTTATTCTTATTTATTCAAATATTATTATTACATAATCATTGTTATTTATTCAAATAAATTTTCAAAATTTAAACAATAAAAAGTGTGACACCATGACCCAGGGGTTAATATGGTTGATAGGATACTAATATCAGTAAGTTCTAACATCTCATTTGACAGGTAATTTGGAAGGAACTCTAAAGTTAAGCGTGCTTGGGCTGGAGCAATTTAAGGATGGGTGACCGAACGGGAAGTTTGACCGGGGTAAGTACTTTGACCTGAGATTAAGTGTCTAATATGTAATTAGAGATTATGTGTGTGGCCATTTGGGAAATTAAAAAAACAAAATTAGAAATATTAGAGTAAAATTAAAAAATAAATTAATTGGAAAACAAAAAATCGAAACCCCTAAAAAATAAATTAGCAGAAAAAAGCAGAAACTCTTTGGTCCCGGTTTGTAATACTGATACGTCTCAAACGTATCTATAATTTTTAATGTTCCATGCTGATATTATATCAATTGCTACATGTTTTGGTTACACTTTATATCATTTTTATGCATTTTCTGGGACTAACCTATTAACAAGATGCCACAGTGCCAGTTCCCTGTTTTCTGCTGTTTTTGGTTTCAGAAAATCTATAAGGAAATATTCTCGGAATTGGACGAAACAAAAGACATCGTCAATAATATCACGAGGAGATCACGGAGTCCAAAGGGGAGTCGGAGCAGACCCACCAGGGGCCACGCCACAATAGGGCGCGGCCCAGGTGGGCCCGCGCCCACCTATGGCGTGGTGGCCCCCCTCGGCCACCGACGCCGCCTCTTCGCCTATGTATTCTCCGCGACGCGAAAACCCTATTACGGTCGATCATATTCCACGAAAAGTTCCGTCGCGGCCGTCATCGTCAATCTCAGATCGGAGGAGTTCTGAAGCTCTTCCCGGCACCCTGCCGGAGGGGAGATCATCACCGGAGGGCTCTACATCACCATGCCTGCCTCCGGAGTGATGCGTGAGTAGTCCACCCCTGGACTACGGGTCCATAGCAGTAGCTAGATGGTTGTCTCTCTACCTTGTGCCTCCATGTTTAGATCTTGTGAGCTGCCTAACATGATCAAGATCATCTTATTGTAATGCTAGATGTTGTGTTTGCTGGGATCCGATGAATATTGATACCATGTTTATTCAAGTTGTTTATCTATGTGCTCTTGATCTTGCATGCTCTCCGTTGCTAGTAGATGCTTTGGCCAAGTAGATGCTTGTGACTCCAAGAGGGGGTATTTATGCTCGATAGTGGGTTCAGTCTCTAGATATCTGGATCAGTGACAGAAAGGTCTAAGATGGTAGATGTGCTGTTGCTACTAGGGATAAAACATTGGTGCAGTGTCCAAGGGCACTTGTATTGATTACATTACACACTTTACTTCATGCAATAATCTGTTGTTAGCAACTTAATACTGAATGGATGCGGATGCTGCCTTGAAGGTGGATTATTTAGGCATAGATGCGGTTGGAATAACGGTCTATGTACTTTGTTGTAATGCCCAACTAGATTTCATAGTAGACATCTTGGCATGTATTGCATTGTTATGCCCTCTCTATTTGTCAATTGCCCAGCTGTAATTTGTTTACCCAACATGCTAGTTATCTGTTCTGAGAGAGACACCACTAGTGAACTGTGGACCCTGGTCCAATTTCCTCATACTGTTTACACAACCTGCTGCAATCATCTGTTTCCTGTTACTTGCTGTTTTTCCTGCTGTTTTCCACACCATACGTTTAACTCTTTGTTTCTGCAAGACCGGAGAGATTGACAACCTCTCTGTTTCGTGTTGGGCAAAGTTCTGGTTTGTGTCTGTGCAGATTCCACGTTGGTGCAAGCTCCCTAGCGCCAGGGGGAGTCAACATCAACAACCTTCCGATAGATCGTCAAGTCCTACTGGATTGATAACCTTGGGTAGATTTCTCAAGGGAAAACTTCTGCTGTCTACATCATAACCTTCCTCTTGGGGTTCACCAACACGTAGCCATCAAGCTGTTTTCTGGCGCCGTTGCCGGGGAAGTACTCATCATCACCATCATCATCATCCTCAAATACTCTCCCGTCAACCAGGCACCAGCTGTTTTCTGGCGCCGTTGCCGGGGACTTGGAGGCTATTGGAAAGGGGAGTCTCTCAGTTCCAATCTCTTTACTTTGTTTTTTGTCTTGTTTTAGTTTTGTTTTGCTTGCTGTTAAAAATCAAAAACCCAAAAAAATTAAATTCCTGCATCTAGTTTATTTCGGTTTGCTCATCATGTCTGGTTCTTCTTATTTTGTTTCATCTCCTGAGGTTGAGGTTCGAACTTTTAAGCAACAAGGGGGAGAAAGTTTAAAAGATGCTTGGTACAGAATTAGTAATGCTCATCATAGGTGTGCTAAAAAACATTCCACTACAATCCTTCTTAGGAACTTTTATGTTGGCATTACCAATTGGTATAGATATGTTTTGGACACTTTGACAGGGGGTAACTTCCTAGGAACACCTGCTCTAGAGGCTAGCTACATCCTTGAAAGTCTAGTAGGAATACCACCTGTTAATGAAATTAAAATTGAAGTCTCTCTTGAGGATGTTATGAAAAAGCTTGAGGTTGTAGAGAATCTTCCAAGTATTGATGTTAAGCTTGAAAAACTACTTGAGAACACTGAAAATTTGATAAATCCTTGGAAGATCTTAATAAAAGAATTGTTGCTCTAGAAACTTGCTTTAAAAATCATGATCAAAACTCTAGGATTGAGGAGATAGAGGAAGTCATTGACACCATGAGTAATACTTTTTCCTCTTTCAAAACTAAGAAGCAAGGGTATATTCTAGATAAAGGAAAGAAATTCATGTATGTACCTAAGGGGCCTAAACCAAAACTTTCAACTTCTGATGTGCTGGATAATGGATTTTATGAATTTACTAATAAAGCTTGCAGTGGGCCTCTCAAGTTTTCTTCTCAAGAACTAGCTAAAATGAAAACCCCTCTTGTTGTGAATTATGATTTATCTGAAGCTTTTGGGAACCTTGATGTTTCTGGTCTTGACAATACTTGATGCATCTCTTCATGCCTAGCTCAAAGGCATTAAAGAAAAGCACTTCTGGGAGATAACCCATGTTTTTATTTGCTGTTTTATTTTTGTTTTCTTGAGTCAAGGATGCTTGTTTACCTCTGTAGCAACTCCTTTGTATCTTTTATTTGCTGTTTTGTTGTGCCAAGGAGAGTTACTAATGCAAAGTTGGTTTTATTTTCGGGACTGCATTGGGACAGATTGCTGTTCGTCACCGTTTAATTCAGTAGAAAATCAGAAAAAATCGAAAAATGCTGAAATTTTTGTGCATGTTCCTGATGATGTTACGCAACTTTCATTATTTCAAAAGTTTTTCATCTGAGCATCGTAAGTGCCTCGAAAAAATTCGTCATTACAGACTGTTCTGGTTTGACAGATTCTGTCTTTTATTTTGCATTCTCTCTTTTACAAGTTTTTAAGTGGTTTCTTTTCGTGTAAAAGTGCCCACTTGAGCCTAGTAACAGTGGCTAATGTTTAAAATAGTTGGCTTGTGAGTTTTGTCTTTGCTAGAACTTTGAAGTATTATCTTTTAGTGCACTAACCTGCTAATGAGAAAAGCTGTTAAGTTTTGGTGTGAAGGAAGTTTTCAAGTGTTGATAGAGGAGAATGATATTACATGATCAAGAAGAGTGAAGAGCTTAAGCTTGGGGAGGCTTACCTCCCCAGCATATTTCAAGAAGACTCAAGCATCTAAGCTTGGGGATGCCCAAGGCATCCCCTTCTTCATCTACAAATTATCAGGTCATCTCTAATGGTGCTATATTTTTATTGCTTCATACTAGTGTACTCTTCCTTGGAGCGTCAGTGTGTTTTTGTTTTCAGTTTGTTTTGTTTTGTTTGCTGTGCTATACTTGTTGGATCCTAGTATTCATGTTTGGGAGAGAGACACGCTCCACTTTTTCATTAGAATACTCTTGTGCTTCACTTATACTTGTTGAGTATTCCTGTCTAGTTGCTGTTATTGCTGTTAGCTCTCAGTTTTTCATGTATCTCTTGTTAGAGCTTCAGTTTCTTTTGAAGAAAGTACTCTCTTGCTTCACTTATATCTGTTTGGAGAGTTGTCAAATAAGTTGATTGGTGTTTGGTTGGACCAGAAAAATGCTATGCATGTGGTAGTGGTATAAAATGCTTACATGAATCTTTTTAGATCGTTGTCTTGAGTAATTTGATGCTTGCCAATTGTTTTGAGCTGTCAAGTAATTAATGTTTAAGCTTGTGCATCATGTAAGTAATGGCTATTAATGAAGAACTACTATAAGGATTTTCTGCTATAATAATCTGTTGCATAATTGGAAGTCCATAGTAGTCTAGATAATTTTTGGATGAAGGCTATGTGTTAACAAGGAAGACAGTGGGAGTCTATGGTTCGTCAAACCTTGTGTTTTATGTACACTCTTGCTATTCCAGTTGATAATGATGTTTGCTTATAATAACCTTGCTAGCCTAAACTCTGTACTAAGAGGGAATGCTTCTTGTACATCCAAAACCTTGAGCCAAATCCATGCCACCTGTGTCCACCATACCTACCTATTATGTGGTGTTTTCACCATTCCAAGTAAATTTCTTCATGTGCTATCTACTAACTACTCAAAACTGTTACATTTCCTTTTTGTGTCACTACTTGAAAAGCTCATAAGGACGTAGTAGTGAGATTTGTCATCTTCCATGCTAATTAATTTACAAGGATTGGCAGCTTCATCTGCTTCTCCACCTTTTATTTTGCATTAAAGAGCTGGTTAGTCCACCCTATAAATAAATAAATAGACACTCCTCCATGGTGAATGTTGGTGGGCACCCGAGGATTCGGTTAGCCATGGTTTGTGGAAAGTAAATGGTTGGGAGGAGTGTCACCAATAAGTGCTTGTTACAAGTGCAGTCCTAAAAACTCTCGGAACCGCTCTAAAAGTTAGTTAGCCATGGAAGATGACAAGTACCTGCTATTTGATTTGTTGACACCTGTATACACCATTACCTTACAAAACAATATTTTATGCTCTCTATATGCCTTCGGGAACTACAGCTCTAGCACATGATGTTAATCCCTGCTTCCCTCTGCGAAGGGCCATTCTTTTACTTTTATGTTGAGTCAGTTTTCCCACTTCTTTCTGTCTACTTAAGCAAACATCATTGTCAACTCCAGTATAACAGTTTTTACATAACTTTGTGTTTGGTTGATCATATTCTTTGCATTGACATTATCTATATGATATACATGTTGAAAGTTGAAGCAAAAGCTGAAGCTATTATCTTCCTTTGTGTTGATACAAACACTTTCATGTTGAGAATTATTGCTGCTGTGAACTAACTATTATGTTAGACTATTATATCTCTAAATGTTTTATAGTATTATTCATGAAAGTTTGCACTTGTGTGATCACTTATGTTTACTCTTTATTTACTTGCTTGCAAACTATAGACCATTGGCTTGGATCACTTCATTCAGATCATGTGCATTACATTGTTATTTGATCAAAGATTGTGTTGGTAGCATGTCACTTCAAAAATTATCTGTTTTTATCGTTTACCTACTCGAGGACGAGCAGGAACTAAGCTTGGGGATGCTTGATACGTCTCAAACGTATCTATAATTTTTGATGTTCCATGCTGTATTATATCAATTGCTACATGTTTTGGTTACACTTTATATCATTTTTATGCATTTTCTGGGACTAACCTATTAACAAGATGCCACAGTGCCAGTTCCCTGTTTTCTGCTGTTTTTGGTTTCAGAAAATCTATTAAGGAAATATTCTCGGAATTGGACGAAACAAAAGACATCGTCAATAATATCACGAGGAGATCACGGAGTCCAAAGGGGAGTCGGAGCAGACCCACCAGGGGGCCACGCCACACTAGGGCGCGGCCCAGGGTGGGCCCGCCCCCCTATGGCGTGGTGGCCCCCCTCGGCCACCGACGCCGCCTCTTCGCCTATATATTCTCCGCGACGCGAAAACCCTATTACGGTCGATCATATTCCACGAAAAGTTCCGTCGCGGCCGTCATCGTCAATCTCAGATCGGAGGAGTTCTGAAGCTCTTCCCGGCACCCTGCCGGAGGGGAGATCATCACCGGAGGGCTCTACATCACCATGCCTGCCTCCGGAGTGATGCGTGAGTAGTCCACCCCTGGACTACGGGTCCATAGCAGTAGCTAGATGGTTGTCTCTCTACCTTGTGCCTCCATGTTTAGATCTTGTGAGCTGCCTAACATGATCAAGATCATCTTATTGTAATGCTAGATGTTGTGTTTGCTGGGATCCGATGAATATTGATACCATGTTTATTCAAGTTGTTTATCTATGTGCTCTTGATCTTGCATGCTCTCCGTTGCTAGTAGATGCTTTGGCCAAGTAGATGCTTGTGACTCCAAGAGGGGGTATTTATGCTCGATAGTGGGTTCAGTCTCTAGATATCTGGATCAGTGACAGAAAGGTCTAAGATGGTAGATGTGCTGTTGCTACTAGGGATAAAACATTGGTGCAGTGTCCAAGGGCACTTGTATTGATTACATTACACACTTTACTTCATGCAATAATCTGTTGTTAGCAACTTAATACTGAATGGATGCGGATGCTGCCTTGAAGGTGGATTATTTAGGCATAGATGCGGTTGGAATAACGGTCTATGTACTTTGTTGTAATGCCCAACTAGATTTCATAGTAGACATCTTGGCATGTATTGCATTGTTATGCCCTCTCTATTTGTCAATTGCCCAGCTGTAATTTGTTTACCCAACATGCTAGTTATCTGTTCTGAGAGAGACACCACTAGTGAACTGTGGACCCTGGTCCAATTTCCTCATACTGTTTACACAACCTGCTGCAATCATCTGTTTCCTGTTACTTGCTGTTTTTCCTGCTGTTTTCCACACCATACGTTTAACTCTTTGTTTCTGCAAGACCGGAGAGATTGACAACCTCTCTGTTTCGTGTTGGGCAAAGTTCTGGTTTGTGTCTGTGCAGATTCCACGTTGGTGCAAGCTCCCTAGCGCCAGGGGGAGTCAACATCAACAACCTTCCGATAGATCGTCAAGTCCTACTGGATTGATAACCTTGGGTAGATTTCTCAAGGGAAAACTTCTGCTGTCTACATCATAACCTTCCTCTTGGGGTTCACCAACACGTAGCCATCAAGCTGTTTTCTGGCGCCGTTGCCGGGGAAGTACTCATCATCACCATCATCATCATCCTCAAATACTCTCCCGTCAACCAGGCACCAAATACCACCCGGGACCAAAGGGTGCCGGCCATGCGCGCCCTGCGCAGCCCACGTGGAGACCCTTTAGTCGCGGGTCGTAGACTCCCAGGACCAAAGGCCACCCACCCTCTAGTCCCGACCCTTTAGTCGCGGGTGCAAATCCGGGACAAAAGGCCCTCTGGACCCGCGACTAAAGGCTTGTTTTCTACTAGTGCGGGGGTTGTTTGGGTGTTCTAGGTACTGATGCAGGGTCCATGCATGTAATTTTTTTCTGCATGTTGCTGATGTAGTGTTGTTGATGTCTTGGTTTGGTAATATACTGAGCTCAAAACTTATAAGGGCTTTTTTTGCAGGCCAATGTGAGGTTCAACATAATATTGCCGCCACTATGACTTTTTAGATGGTCTGTTTTGGTGGAGTAAGGGTTATGGTTCGATCCTATGGGACGAACGCTAGTGATTTTTTTGTGATAAAGAGTATTTATTAATATCGCGGAGATACCAATTACACCCAGCCTCTGCAACAACGCAATACCCTAGTGACATTACGGATGCAAACATCCAAAAAAAGAAGAATAAGCTAAAAAAAGAAAAGTCTCGCTACATAGTTCCAGTCCTTGCAGCAGCAGCACAACCACCACCAAGACAGTACTTGAGTCTAAATTCTCCAAAAACGACACCTCCAAGAAGGAAAAAGTGCACAAGCGCCATCATCGCCCGATCGTGATGTCCTATGGGACCAACACTAGTGATGCTTGTGAGTTATGATAGACTTGGTAATTTTAAGGGATACTATGTTTGTATGGTCCTTTTTTAAGACTATAATTAAACATTCAATGTCACCAAATATTGTGAGCGATTTTCCCCCGGACAAATCGTGCTATATAAGAAGCAATGTCTAACGGCCATTTTGGGTGCCCCTGTTTTCTGTCTTGTTTTGCAGAGTGTCCATCACTATTTCTTGTCCATATGTTCTAATCTAAAATAGAAACAGAATGTATGTAATACTCAACGATTGATGCTTTTGAATTTCACTAAATAGGATATGTTATGTTGTTTTTAGGAAAACATACGTGTGGTCTATGTTCCGTTTACGATTGTTACCCATTGGTCAAAAAGCAGGATTTATTGTGCACAAGCTGATCTGAGTGATCATCAACTTCCAAATAATTTAGACGACAACAGAACGAAATCCCATGTTCAGGATTTTTAATCTATTTCTCACCATTTCTTGACTCCTTTCGATTTGTATTTGTATTCAGTTTTATTTCTTCAAACGATTGTTTTATTTCTCTCGGTTTAGTGCCTTGAATTCTCTCTATGTTCTTCAGACTTGATTCTTTCCTGTTGCGGTCTTTTCTCTCACTCTGTTTTTAGTCCTTTTTTCTTCATTCCATTATTCTTCAGTAGCTTTTGCTTCATCTTTCATTTTCTTAAATTGTTTCTCCGATTTCTCTATTTATTCCCATTTTCATTTGTCTTTTTCTTGTCACACTTTTTTCAGTCTTCTCATTTTTAGTTTTTTCCCATCTGTTTTTCTTTTTGCTTTCTAAGTTACGATTCATTAATTTTAAGTTATCTGTCTTATCTGCCTTGTATTATTTTTCACAAACTAAGTCATGATTTAGTAATCTCATCACTTATCATTTTTCTGTCCTTTTTCATCGGTGCTTCTTCCGTAAGTCTCTGTAATTTTCTCTCTTTTTCATTTTTTTTACAACTTATTAATTACTGTATCATGAATTAGTTTGTGAAGAAATGTGTCACTGCATGATAAACTAGTAAAGAATTAGAAAAAATGGACCCAATCACATTTGTTACACTCGTTCAATAAAAAATAAATAACTCCAGCCAAACTCGCCTTTGCAACCTATCTTGATTACTGAAGACATGAACCCAAACCACATATATAATACAGTATTGTGTCATATGTAATGACAAACAATGGACCAAAGCGATATTTTTGGCGATTGACTTGATGGGAAACCAGGCGACGGACGAAAACGAAACCACGAGACGGACGAAGAAAGAAACTTTCCTCCCTTTATTATTAGGTATAGATATTTTATTTTTATAATAAAAAACAAAATCATTGTTGTGAGCAAATCTATATGTTCACGTAAAAAAATTTGGTAGCCACCATGTTTCTGTCGAGGAACATAAAATGCACAGAAACTTAGTCATGCACCAGCAATCTACAATACAAAAACTATGGGTTTGAAATAATTTCTAAGACATACATAATAGAGTAGTTTGCATGAATGTTTCAGAACTTAATTAACTAGAACATACCAAACACATTATGCAAAGGACTGGCTAGAACTCAACCAAGCATCCCCAAGTAGACCCCGGAGTAGTTGTGTGTGCATTCCCAGTCATTACATGTTCAGAAAAAGCACATATCAAGATTCAGAGACCTAGTGTCGATCTCCTCTACAGGTTCACTTCAACCAAAAACATTCCAGTACACATAAGGATTGGGGGGAAGGAATCTAGTCAGAGGCAATGGTCGAAATTAGAGCTCGCCATCTTTTTTTTTTTTTTTGAAGGGAGTACATGTACAATCAGAATGAGAACGAAAGCACACACACGTACAGAGGCAGGAACCACTCCACACACGGCGAGATCGGAACCACCACGCCGCACACCTCCTTTGAGCTCCAGCAGCACGCCGCCGGGGAGGAAGAAGGCAAGCTTACCTCACACCGAAGACAACGGCTCGAACAACCATGTTGAGATGCCGCAAGATCCAACCGACACAGGCGCCGGAATCTGAACGATGAACGAGCATCGGCTCCGAGCCGCCGCCAGCTCGCCCTCGCCGTCTCACGCTGGAGACGAAAACGAAGACGCCACCCTTCTTCCACAAAGCCGACCGAGCCCACCGGCGAAGAAGAGCTTCCCGCCTGCAAACTCCTAGAGATCTTGAACAAAAGCACCACCTTGCACCGAGGTGAAGGACGAAGGACCCCTCGAACAAGAGCCAGCTCCGCCATCACGAACGCCGGCTCGAGGGGACGCACGCCGCGGCTCCAAGAAGCAGCGGCCGCGCCGAGGACGGCGGATCTGCCACGAGCCTCCACCGGAGCACCCAGAGCAGAGGAGAGGACCGCCGCCGCCAAAAGCCTCTCCGGCCATGCCACCACCTTCATAGCGCCGCCGGCAAGCACCCCACGCACACCTAGACTATGTACACGCCGGGATCCGTTGATTCCCCGTCCTCCCGCCGCCGGAGCGGCCGCGGAGGGCGAGGAATCGAACGAATCGCCGGCGGCGAGCTGGTTGCACGGGAAACGCCCAAAAATCGCCTCCTTTCACTGTAGATGGGGAAAGGGGAAGAGGTCCTGGTGTTCTGCGTCTCTATCAGAACAGGTTATGTGTGTAGAGCTCGCCATCTTTATCGCCACTGCCCACCGGCCGGCCGGAAAATTCTGGCAGTGTGTGGTGGCATACTAGCTCAAATAACGCCTACGCGCCTTCTCCATGTCTTCCTTTTCTACGGCAAGATAAAAGAAGAGATGGAGATTAGCGTTCGAGTTTGCAACAGTGTTAGATCATTACACGTACGCTCGGTTACTTTACCGAAACCACGCCGTTCGTGTTATACTAGGACATTGACTTTTACTCCCTCCGTTCCAAATTACTTGACTTGGCTTTGTCCAAATACGAATGTATCTAGACTTGTTTAGTGTCTAGATACATTCGTATTTGGACAAACCCAAGTCAAATAATTTGGAACGGAGGGAGTATGATTCAGTTACGATCCTTAGATATAGACTTTTGAGTAGGAAGGAAAGAATCTCCTATACTATATCATAATAACTCTCACGCGACGAACTTCTCCCACGTCAAGTCAAGTTTCGTCGGCCCTGGGGAACCAGCAGATCGGTTCCAACAATCCAAGACCGCCGGCCGATGGACGCCAGCAACGGCATGTGCTTTCCCTACGACCTGCTCCTGGACATCCTCCGCCGCCTCCCGTGCCGCGCCCTCGCCGACTCACGCCGCGTCTGCCACGCGTGGCGCGCCATGGTCGACGCCCACACGCTCCTGCTTCCCTACCTCTTCCCGCCACGCGAGTTTCCCGGAGTGTTCACCAACAACTTCGGATGTGAGGACGCATCCTACTTCCTTGCCCAGCCGGCCTCGCGCCGCCTATCAAGGTTCCGACGTCCTCTGTTTCGGCCAGTGGACAGACGGGAATTTATGCTAGGGCGTTGGGCTCACGAGCACCTATATGAGATGGTGAGCACACATATCATGTCCGTTGGTATGCCAAAGTTGCCGAGCGAGTACTGGCGTGGCTCGCTCTATTTGCCCTGCCACATGGAGGTCCTCTTGATCTTGCATTGCTCCGAGAGGACATATGATATGGTTCAACTCCCACAGAAAGTAGAGTACGAGGAGTGGCGCTCGCTGCCCTATAGCTCCCTCCTGGGGAGCCATGAGAGAGGTATCTGCTACGCAGCGTTCAACAACTGTCGGCTCAAATTTTGGGGACTGACAGAATCAAATGAAGGAAAAATAGGTTGGACTTTAACACATGAAGCCGACCTCAACTCGCACGACCTTACAATGTGGAACAAGTGGGTGTCACAACACCGACAACACAAAAAGCAATGGGAGGTGGTAAGCAGCAAGACACAAGTCAGCCTATTCGGAAAAAGTATCACAAATGAAATGGTTCAAGATGGGAGCGATTATCAGTGTGACACAACCTCTGGTGTTGAAGAAGAAGAGGAGGAAGAAGACGGGGAGGAAGAAGAAGAAAATGATGACGACGGCAACGGCGATGATGGTGATGGCGATGGTGATGGTGGGGGTGGTGATGATGATGATGATGATGATGATGATTCCGAGTGCTCGTGGAACTCAGACAAACATAACTTCATCAAAGTGCAAGAAAGTAGTGACCATTGGTCATCGGATGAGTTCCCATTTAAAATAATTGGGTTGCACCCATACAAAGAAGTCCTCATCCTTGAATATCAAGGTGGTAGGACAGTGGGGTACCATCTCGACACGTCAAGAATGCAATACTTATGCGAGAGAAACTTAATAGAAACCTTGCAACCAGGTTGTGGTATAGACATTGCATTCCCTTATCGACCATGTTATGACGACAAGCTCCCCAGCATTGAGGGTATAGAATTGTTGCACTAGCCATCTAGACCAAAAGTCCGAACTGATGGAAAGGGGCTAAACAATATATTTATATTCAACACTCCCACTCACGTCTAGGCTATTTTAGTCCTTAGCGTGGGATAGGAGCGGGCTGCAGGATCTTTTTTTTTTCCTTTTTTTAATCCGCGTGAGCGGGGTCTCGAACTCGAGACCTCTTGGCTCTGATACCATATAGAATTGCTGCGCTAACCATCTAGAACAAAAGTCCGAACTGATGGAAAAGGGCTAGGCAATAAATTTATATTCAACAGATGGTATTTGCGTCACGATGCTGGTCATATAACTTCATAGCAACAAGAATAGTTGTGTTCAATATGATATTATACAAATACTGTAATTTGTCGTAAAACGTATTTTGATTTGATTTTACGTTAAGTTGGTCCATCAATCTCTGCGTTTTGTGCATTCAAACTTTACTTGTAGCTCTTTCATCACACAATTTTCATATTTAGTTTTGACAAATTATTTCGTGAAAAGAAAGAAAAAAAGAAACTACACAAGGGTGACCGGACGATATGTATATGTCATTAACGTATATATTCCTTTTAAAATTTAGTATAGTGTGCATTCTCCAGAAATTGATGCTCAAAAAATGATACTACAAAATATTCCACCACTAAGGCCCGCATCTTAGTGCGGATTCTTTATTTTTTTTATTTTCTCCTTTCCCTTTGATTCCCGTTCTCCATCGCCTTCTACTCTCGCCGGCCAGCCTCTAAGCCTCTAGCCCAGCAACTGCCATAACTAGCCTCCCCAAGCCTGCCCCTCTCTCTCCGCGCCTCTCGCCTCCTAGGCGAGGCCAACGGCGGAACCAGGAAATATAGACAGGGGGCCAGACGTTGGCATAACTCAAAAATGTTAGCCTCTTGATGTGCTCCAGCTAAGGTTTTGGATTTTGTTTTCAAAATTTACAGCGTGCCCCAGGACGAAATGCCAAAATTCGTTTGTCTGGATTTTTTTTGGAAACTGGGACGATTTTTTTTGAAATTAAGAACGAAAATATGACCGAAAATTTATGAATTTTTGAAAGATTTGCCGGTCCGCTGCTTTGAAGACGGAAGAACGGAGAGAGAGCAGAGAATTGGTGAAGCTACAGGATGGGAGAGTGTGCATGTGCAGACGCGTATGTGTGAATGGGGAAGGAGGAATAGTCAAAAAGATTTTTTTCATCTCTCGAGGATCTTCTGTGAGCTGCTTCCATGTAGTCTAACTAATGTATACATGTTTGGGTGATGAATATAGAAGTGGTTACACAAATGATTGGACAAAAGATCTGGGGATCTTAAGAAAAATTCTGCATGTTGGGGGGAGCCACGGCTCCTGCTCGCTCCCCCTGGTTCCGCCGTTGGGCGAGACTGTGTCAATCTAATGGCTATGGCCATGGCTCCTTCCACTCCTACTAGGTATCTGACCGCGGCAAATGCCGCGTGCGTGGTTTTTGAATTCGAATTTGAAAATGGTGACGTTGTAAAGTTGTCTAAATTTGGAAAATCATTGGGATTGAAAATGTTTTCGTTTTAAAAATGGTTGGATTCTGGTGGAGTAAATGAAATCTAAATTCGATAACGTTAAATTCAAAGAAGTTTGTTTGTATAATGATGAAATACATTGGAATTTAATGTATTCCTTTGGAACCAATTTAACTTTATAATCGTAGGAAATACATTTTTTTGTGAGCATTTAGTAGATTCAATTTAAGTTCAATTCATAATCAGAGGAAAATTAATTTGTATTTTCTCTAAATATGCATGTAATAAAGCATTTTAAAATTTAGGTAAATAGTTAGAGAGAGTTATTTTTTGTTATATTTAAATATGTTAAATAAATTGAATATGGTTTCATGTTGTTATATTCTTTTTATTTAACAACATAAGCAGAGGGAATATATTATGTGGAAATTTTTTAAATTTACTATATATTTAGGAGAAATTGAATTTGTATTTTCTATAAATATTCACAGAATCGAAATATGAAAACATGTTTGCATTATGTCGTAAATAGGTAGTACCTATTTTTTGTGGTCATTTTGATATTTGGTTCATATTTTTTTAATGGGTAGATTTAAAGTTGTTAATTTTGCAGTAGTAATCATTTTGTGGGAATTTCGAAGACAAACAAGTTATAATGGAAGAAAGCGGCATTTGTTTGTGTCATATGAATTTGAGACAAATAGTTCGAATCTATTTTGAAGATGTTGAACCCTTTTTTAGTTTGAAATGATTGAGCTTAATTGTAGACAGCCCTTAAGTTAAATAAATTTATAATGGTTACAAAATGGGCATGTCTGAAAGTCATATGACATTTTGGAATTTTCAAATTTGTACTTTGAATTGAAATGGTCAAATGTAATTGTTTGGCCTGCAAAATTATCCAAATGTAGGCCGATTTGAATTATTTAAACTTATTTGTTTGTTCTTTTATTTGTAATTACCGTGGTGAAAAAAAATTAAATTCGAAAGTGGCCGTGTGGAAAATGTGTTCAGATTTGAATTGGAGATAAATAGTTGAGATATTTATTTGAATTGTAAAAGCTTAATTCAAATTAAATTCAAGCTGATTAGTCATGTAATTTGGATCTGCTGAATTAGATTTCGGATTTTTTTGCGTTTATAGGAATGTTGAGATTATAAATTTTGGCTGCATTGGAATGTATTTAATTTTGTATTATTCTAATGGTTACAAAATGGGCATGCTTGAAAGGCATATGTCATTTTGGAATATTCAAATTTGTACTTTCAATTGGAATGCTCAAATATAATTTAAGATTTCAAATAAATTTGCAAAGATCACAATGTGTTTTTTAAATGTTTTTTTTTCATTTTTTGTGTGGAGCTTGAAATATTTTGGAAAAGGTGTTTAAGTGTTTGAAACGGCTGTTTTGGTTTTTACATTTTCAGTTAAGAAGGAAGCTGTAAAATTCAAATGCTGTGCAAAATTTAAGATTTGAAATAAATTTGGAAAGATCACAATGTGGTTTAAATGGCTATTTTTTTTGTCATTTTTTGTGTGGCAATTTAAACAATTTGGAAAAGGTGTTTAAATATTTGAAACGGCTGTTTTGATTTTTATATTTTTTTTGAATTTGGTTTGAATTGATTTGGATGTCTATTTCAAAAGTTAGGAAAATTTTGGAATATAGAAAATGAAAATAGAAAAGGAAAAAAAAATAAAAAGGCCTGGCCAGCGGCACAGGAAGTGGGCCGGCCCAGCAGCGAGCCCGCCTTGACGGCCCAGGCCCACGGTAACGTCATGTTGACGTCACCGTGGACGGACTGTGCCGCGGCGGCGGCGAGCACGCCGGCGGCGAACCAGTGAGCTTCGGGACGCGAGCGTGGGCTGGCTAGATGCGCGCGGCCGCGAGCTACACGAAGGTGGCGGCGCCGCCACTTCTAGGTCACCGGAGCGCCGCCGGCGAGCAAAAAATGGCGCGGCGGACACCGAGCGCAGCGGCGGCGATTCCGGCGCAGTGGCGGCACTCCGGCACGCTGCTGCCGGCGAGGAGGGAGAGCACATGGCGGCGGAGCTGGGCGTGTGCGGCGATTTGAACGCGGAGGCGTGGAGCGCGCGTGGCGGCGTGCGGCGGCGCCGCCGGCGTCTGCAGTGTCGCGGGAGAGGAAAGGGGAGGGGATGCTGCGAGACGTTTTTGCAAAAAAGTCATTCGGTTTGTCCGGAATTGCAGAAAGGTCCCTCGGTTCGTTAAATGTTGGACTGCGGGCGCAATTTCTGGAAAGGACAGGTCGTTTTTCGTAAAACGGCCACGAGGGTGGCTACGGTGGCCGTCGGATCGCGAATCGACGGCGCGGATGCGTGCACTGTAGGTACTGTAGAGCTACAGTGTTGAGCAGTGCGTTTCGTGCGAACTTTTATATATACATACTGATGTCGCGGCCTTCTCTGCCACCGCTCCAATGTTTGTGTTCATCTCCGCCTCCACAATTAACGCGTGATTTTATCAAAAATCAACCGGAATGGGGCGGCACAATGGAATATGTCGTGGATTTAGAAGGTATGGCATAGTTTTGCCAGAATAGTTGTCGTTCAAACGGTTGTTGAGCTAAAATCTCTTGTCCGTCAACCATACGGTGGTTTTTCGTATATGCAAACATATCCACCCCCGATATTTCACGTTGGAGGTATGATAGCTTTTGTTTTGACTATACACGATTTTTGTTTCAAAACGCTAAATCAAAGATTTCATACGAGATGGCCCTTGTTTGTGGTACCTGCAAGAGTTACTCTAATAATATCCATTAATCTCCATAGGGATAAAAAACTTTTCTTTAATGTTTTATTTTTTAATTTTCTGGTCCTAAAATATTCTGGGAAAAATATAGAACATGTCATGTATGTTAGAATACGTATACATGTATGACTTAGTAATATAATAAGATTTTAGAGTTCATCTTGTATTCAATGTCATAGTCTTTTATTCCGCAAATGTTATACTCCATATATACCCCCACAAAGGTTCCGATCAATACAACAACGAAATATTAGTTGGGAGTGCCGTTTTGGCTCTCAGGCTCACATGCTCCTGCCCGGAAAAAATCAAAAAATAGTTAAACATTTCGCAAATTTATGAAAAAAACTGGTGACGAATATATATGTGTTCTAACCACGTGTCAAGTTTCGTGATGAAATGACATGTGTAATGCTTTGTGCGGAAAACAAATCAGTGCTCAAAAATTAGTTTTTAATCACATTTTTTCAGTGATTTGTTTTTTGCACAAGCGCCACAATTATCATTTCACCCAAATATTGGTACGTATGCAGAACATTTGTACATATTCGTCACCATTGCACGACACCTGGTTTCGCTTAAACATTGGTTCCATAGATTAGATTAGGTCAATTTCAAATTTGAATCTCATAGGTTATATCCAATTTAGCCCCAACATAAATCTATAGATCAGGGCCGTCCATGAGGGCGTGCGAAACCGCACAGGGCCCAAGTATTTGGGCCCCCCCGATTAGTTACGCCAAAGTGTTCAGTCCTGTTTTTTACCGTTTCAGTTGTTCTGCTGCTCCCAGCACCAGCGGGCCAAAGCAAAGCAAGACAGGCAGTAGCTCAATACCTCTTCGCCGTGGGCTGTGCTTCCTATTCAAGTGCTCAGCTCCATCAGCTGTCGTACGATTATAATTATACCGCTACGGGAATTGCGATTATAGGGTTGCTAAAAAAAGAGATGTAATTCTTCATTGATTTCTACGACAATACAAAGAATCAATGATGATTGTTCCGAGTGCTCGAGGAACTTAGACGAACATAACTTTATCAAAGTGGACGAATGTAGTGCACGAATCATTTTTGGTTGCTTTGACATGCTCCCCCGACATGTATAGTTCACGGAAATGAAAGTTGCACCGAATATTACGTGCTACCGTTGTCCACGGGAGTTTGAATTGGTTTTGTACTTTCGTTATCGATCTATTATTTTTGGCAAACTATCTGATGGAAGAAACCATGACCACACGATGGAAGACCGACGGTATGGATGGATGGTATCCAAACCCCTGTATTCTTTCTAGTGTCAAAATAGAACAGGAGCAAAAGGAAACGCGAAAATTTGCCTTCAAGTTGGAAACCCCCGGCGGTTTCGGCGCCTCCGCCCTTGCCCTTCTCCGCCGCCGCCGCCGCCGCCATGCCGAGCTCCCGAGGCAGGCGCCCGCCGCCTCCGGCGCCGGTCCAGGAGGACGAGGACGTCGATTTCGAGGTCAGCTATAGCGGCGACGAGAGCGGTCCGGAGCGCTCGGGGGATGGCTCGGAGTCGGAGGAGGGAGGTTCAGGCTCCTCGTCGGAGGAGGAGACGGATGTAGAGGACGGCGAAAGGTCGGATGAGGAGGGCTCGGAGTCGGATTCGGGGTCGGAGTCGGAGGGGGGGAGAGCGTCGCGGAGGGATGCGGGCCGTCCGTGCCGGCTAGGGTTCCCGCCGGCGGCGCCGTGGCGGCGGCGACGGAGAGGGCGGCCAACACGCCCACTTGCCCCGTGTGTATGGAGCCCTGGACCTCCGAAGGCGAGCATCGCATCAGGTGAGGCCGAACTGCTCAATGATTATTGCCTGGTTTGCTTTCGCTAGGTTACTGTTGTCATTAGGGACATATATACTTACAAGAACAACATGCTTTGGAAGTTTCTTTCGAACTTAGAATGGACAAGAAATTGGAACTTGGAATGTTTTTTCAAGGGTAGTACATGCTTGCAAATCAGCACTATTGTCGATGTTGCTAGTTCCAAATGACTATTGACTGAAACTGGACTATTTTTTCCCCCAATGTTCTTATGGATATAATTTTTCAATGACTATTAACTGAATTGAACTAGATTTTACTTATGTTGATCCATGGATACAATGCGTAGATGGCTAACTAGGTAATATATTCTACGTTGTAGCTGTATTCCCTGTGGGCATGTCTACGGCAGATCTTGCCTGGAGAGATGGCTAACGCAGCAGCGTGGTAACGCTAGTGCGGCGGTACGTATATCAGATGAGTTTTAAGTTTGGAATAACTGTGTGTGCATATCCTTCTGTGCAATCAGCCAATCACATTGTCCACTGTGTTGTTTGATAGTGCCCTCAATGTGCAAGAAGGTTTAAACATAAGGACATCATCAATATCTATGCACCGAAGGTTGTGGTTCCAAATAATGATCTTGAAAAGGTTGGTTGTGATAATTCAATTTTTCTGTATATTTTGTTTGGCCATGAACTGAACATTGTTGCATTTATGCAGCAATTATTGGAAAAGGTTGAATCCCTTGCGGAAGTGGTAAGTAATATCTTTATGTAACCTGAGAGCTTTGTTAGTCTCTTGGTTGTGATACTTCGTTTTTTCGTATATTTTGTTTGGCCATGAACTGAACATTGTTGCATTTATGCAGCATATATTGTCTTGTAAGGAAAAGTTTGAATCCCTTACGGAAGTGGTAAGTAATATCTTTATGTAACCTGAGAGCTTTTTTATCTTTTGCCTTGTAATTCTTATCAGTCACCAGAGTAAAAAACAAAATGCTTTTTTTTGGAGATTTGTATTGGCAACTTCCTGCTAACATGTTTTTTCTTCTTCTTGTTGTGTCAAGGTCCAGCAACAGGGGAAGTTAATTCAGAAGTTAATTGCTGAGAAGGTATACTATTTGTTATACCCATCTTATTTGCTTTCTGCATTGTCCAAATTCTGAATGGTAACAGTAGTGTCAGTGTGTCACTAGATTCTGGTACCGTAATATTGCGTAAAGATGGAATCACTTTTGAACTGATGTGTCTCTTTTCCGACTTTATTTACTGACTGTTTCGTCATCAGAAAATTAACATAGCAATGATCAATAGTTGTCACTTTTGTGACTTTTTGGGAAGTTCATGCTTACATTTACTTATGCCACACGCCTTGCAGAATCACGGGTCAACAGATGTTCATGGCACAAAAAGACAGGTAATGCTATTTAAAATTCAAATATTAACAACGCTATGTGGGAATACATGTTCTAAATCTTCTTCCTCCCTTTGAAGAAAATAGCAGAGTGCTCGGATGGAAGAACATATCTGGAACCGTCAGCCTCAGCCAGAGCAGACCATAGCTCTAGTAACAGTTGCCATTTTGTCTTACAGGTAAATGTATTTTACAAAGTGCTGTTTTTCAGCTGTGTATATTCAGTATATACTATATTACTACAGCGTCCTGAATGACCCGAAAGATTTGAGTAATAGAAACGTCAAAGTAGAATTGCAATTGAGCAGGGACTTCATGATTTTGGCCATCTTCTGTCACATGTGATTATTTTGGTCAATATAGCACATACAGACCTTGTTGTTCTTATGGGTTTAGGAGGTTGACGAGAATCTTCAAATGCTTAATAAGAAGTGCGTCTCTTAATTTTTGTGACCACGGAAGCCAACAGCTGGTATGTTTAGGGATGCGAAAGTGGGACAAATGGGATAAGTTGGATAGTGCAAATTAGATGGCCCCCACCTAATTTCTACTATCCCATTAATCCCACTTCCGCATCCTTGGGTATGATAATTGTTAGATATTAGAACCATTACATTTGGTCATGAAAACAAGTGTTCGGTACATAGGAACATGGTGACCCCCAGCCCCACTCTCGTGGAAAAGAAACTTGAAATAGATTACCGATTGGTTTTAATGCCTTTTGTGGAAAATTGAAATATTTTAATGCAAACTGGTACTTAATGCTTAGCTAGAGTCAAGAGGCTTTCAGAATGCACACTGTTGATTCTCATGCATTGACAACAGCTTCCACCAATTGTTTAATTTGATTCTGGATGGATTTCCTTGTTTCCAAATTAAATTTCGTAATTATTATAATCTGTTACCCATGTTTTGCAGACTGATTTAGTTTTTGATGGAGCTCGAGTCATGGGCATAGATCCAGCTAACCAAATAATACTTGCTTCTCGAAAGGCACCTGGTGTATTTGGGGAACATGTTCTTTCTAAGGTATGTTTAAATCGTGTGCTTTGCCAAATGAATAGAGACGACCACTAAAATTTGCAATGCCTCATTGTGTTTTTTTAATGTCAACAGATCAATATGCTTAGAAGTCACGAGCAACGTAAAATACATCTTCCTCCTGATACTAAAGTTGTTAAGGATATTTCTATCTTGCCTGGTGGCTCTGCTCTTTTTGCATCACTGGGCCGAAGGCTATCACTTTTTAGGTTTGTCTTGAATTTATGAAATATCGTGGTTCCTTTCTGTTTTCTTGTTGCCTTCGAGCTTGTCTGTCCATATTTTTTTTCAACACCTGTCATTTTATTTGAATCCAGCATGACGACTGACAGTGTTGTTCTTCAATGCAATTTGCCGGTAATAATCTGATCTTGCAACTCTACAGCATTTGCACCTATTACTACCGTCTCCTTGTATTATCCCAATAATTTAGCAATGAAATATGTGCCTGGTATATTTGACACTCACCAGACCTGAAAAGTCTGTGATAGAAGGGTCTTTGGTATTCCATTTGGATTCACTTGCATTGAAAATGTCCACTTTGATTGATTACAGTGATAGAAGGGTCTTTATATTTATATTTTGAATTGGCAAATTAGGTGAACCAATTTCAGATAGTGCCATCATGACCTAATTCTCTGTTATAATGCCTTGCAGGCTTCTGCTTGGTCGTGTTCAGCACATGATTTGGGTTCACACCATATCTATGCTGGCTTGCAGGTTCAGTATATCCTGATCTTAAGCATATTGAATGTTGATTGATACCCTTGCAAGATTGCATGAATAACCTTTTTGTGTACTGCAGGATGGCTATGTTTTAGTGTTTGATACTCGTCAGCCTTCAGAACCCTTGCATTCTATGAAAGGGCTATCTAGTCATCTGGTTCATACACTCCACTCGGTCACTGATAGCAGCGGTTCCAGAAAGGTTCTTTCTGCTTCTGCTATAGGACCTTGCATGTGGGACGCTGATGGCAATCAAAGCAGGTACGTAGTTTGCCGTAACTGATGTTGATTGGTGTTTGTGTCGAACTGACTTTGCAACTATGCTGATCCACGAATTGGTTTTGGTTCTCAACTTCTCATGCTATCACTGTTTTTTCTCAGGCCAAAGTTGCTACTAGAGGCCGATGATCAACGCGTATGCTTCTCTCTTGCGTGTAGTCCCCCATCAAGTGATCTCGTAGTGGCCTCCTTCCGACCAAAGTCTGATCCATCAGGAGATGCGGCTCCATCCCAAGCGTATCTATCGCAAACACCGACATTATCCGGATCAGGAAAAATAGGGCAGCACACTGTCATCATGAGGATGGACAGCTCATCCTTCGCCGAAGGCAGCGCATGCTACTCCAACGTGAGCGAAGTCCGCATGATGAAATCCGCGATCATTCCTTGTCGAGACAATCAGCACATTTTCGCCTACGGAGACGAGTCACTGCGTGGGGTTCGGACCTGGCAGCTACCTTCGTTCGGGATGCACACTGCTCTGACACCCCACCGCGAACCTATCCTTGATCTAAGGTACGCGCAAAGTTCAGCCGAAGGGGGCTACCTCGGGTGCCTGAGCGATCAGAAGTTGCAGGTTTTCAGAGTTAGCAGGTAGAACGGCAGGGATCCAGCACTCTTGCAGGGTTTCAGAGTTGTTGTTTTTTTGGCAAACCAGGTTTTTGGAGTTTCTAGGTATGACATGTCTACTGTTTAGTGACTAGAACGTCAGGGATAGAAACATATCCCTTTTATTTGTTCTGTAAATACATGTTTTATCAATAGAGTCAGTTTTTTTATACAGTGACAGCTAAGTGTATTATACTCTGGGAATGATAACAAACGGAAGGTAAGAAACCTGATTGTTAATTTAAAGTTGCTGACTCTGGATTTTTTTTTACCTGTACAAAATATACACGTACATGTGCACTTGTCTGTAGCGAACGGTCTCCCGAATGTGAGAAAGGGTCTAAGTAAGGGTTCCGGGCCTCGCGGAGCTGTGAGGACGGCCCAAGTTGAGCATCTGCTATGCTAACCAACGCTCCACTGCGATTTGCGAGCCCCCTCCTCCTCGACCCCAAATCAATCTCACACAAAAGCTAAAACACCCTTGCTGAAATCCACCATCTCATAGATCCTTCCTCTTCCTTACTCAAAGCAACTTCTCTCTTTTCTTTTAATCTGACTTGTAGCTGGAGCGGTGGCGGGGTAAAGAGAATGCATAGAAGGAAGGTAGAGGTCACGCGTCGGGCATCACCAAATCCTTCTTGCGCCGCACTGCGGAGTGGGAGGAGAAGAAGAACACACCGTGGAGTGATAGAGGTGTCGAGTTTCGACCGATCAAGTCTACCTGAGAGCCACTCTCTTCATTTTAGGATTGATGCGATGATCAACAATTAATAGACTTTGCACCTTACTCCCTATAAATTTATGCATTCATAAACCAGGGTTAATTCTTTTTTATCCATTCAAAATATAACCATGAGCTAGAAGACGAGCTCTCAACACATCAAGCAATTTTGAATGGATTGTCGGGAGCTCGTCATTTTCCTAAATGTTACTCCCTCCGATACGAATTGATTGTCGGGAGCCCTATAGTACAATTTTGTACTGCCATAGCTCACTTCATACTCCCTCTGTCCTCGAATAAGTGGACATATAGAAATTTCAAAACAAATTATGGAATGGATTAAAAAATGCATTGGGAATGTGCAAACCACCATCTCTCTCCTCCTTAATTCTCCTCCTCCAATGAGCTAAGTGCATGTAGAAAATGAGTATACCATGCATTAGACATTACTGGCCTCGATTCCCGTGTAATGAGAGAACAACATTTTTTCCACTTCAAAGTGTATTGGGAAATGTACACTCTTTTGTGGAAAAAATTTCAAATCTAAACGTGCACTTATTCGGGGACGAAGGGAGTACGTCACTTATTTCGGATCAGAGAGTATCATTTATGATAACCCGATATATTTTGTTCATCAAAATTGCATACTCGAATAATTAAGTCAAATTTTAAGTCAAAACAAAGGGTCTATCAAAAGTATTACATGGTGTACAAGTCAAACTCTCACAGCATACGCATTAATGATACACGACACGATACATATACCCATGCACGCAACACTCCACGCCACACGAAACATGGAAACAAAACAAACAGCAGCAGCGGCCAGCAGACTACTCCACACTTCCTTACCGGGGTCGATCAGAGATAGCAGACGTAGAGTTTGATGTCCACCCGGATCAGGAAGTAGTCCAGGCCCTGAAAGGTGTCGGTGCGGAGCGTGGCGAGGCCGCGCGCCATGAAGAAGTCGCCGGTGCCGCCGACGACGGAGAGGTCCCGCGTCTTCTCGCCCATGAGGTTGATGATGCGTTGTGCGCCGTGGAGTTGAACACGATGGACATGCCGAACCAGGCGTTCAACGACTCCTTCTTGTCGTAGAAGTAGAACCCCTGCGCGCGCGCCGCCACCGCGGGCGCCTCCTTCTTGTTCCCTGCGGGCGCCGGCAGCGCCTTCCCTTCCGTCATGGGGTCGTCGAACACCCCAGCATGCCAAATAAGGTGCTGTTGCTCAGCGCCGTCGCGTTCGCCGCGTTGCTGATGGTGCCGTTGAAGAGGATGCGTGGAGGTAGAGCGTCATCTTCTGGCACGGCTCGTCGGGGACTCGGGGTGGTCGCTCGAGACGAGGCTCTTCCGGCCGTGGGCGGTGCCCGCCAGGCCGAGCAGGAGCACCGCGACCACGACGATCAGAGACAGCTTGGCGAGGCCCTGCATTGTCGGCGCGGTGCAACTCTCGCTGAGTGTGTTAAAAAATCGAGCTAGCCGTAGGTAGAGCACTGCTAAGTGGGCAGATCTAACGCATGTTGAAATATTCAGTTTAGTTTAGTCTAGCCTCTCTTTTACTCCAAGATTTAATTTGTTTATAGCTGGTTCGGTTGTTGTGAATATCTCCTGGACAAGACAACAACACGCTTGTTTATGGTTGAGTAGGTTCCTGTGGCCTGTGGGTACTACTACTGGCTAAGTGGCTAGCTCTAGAAAACAAACCTATGCATGCGCTACTGGTTCTATAAGTAGGGCTATCAGATAACATATAGTAGTACTAATTAGTTTTTTTTTTGCGAATATATACTAATTAGGTTTAATCAGCTGGTTCACTTGAAACAGAAGAAATGACCAGAAAGTTGGCGCCTGCTTTTTTTTTGACTTAAGTTGGCGCCTGCTTGGTATACCCCATAGGTATGGGCTCTTCTAAAGTACTCCATCGTTTGAAAATACTTGACATAGATTTATTTAAATATGAATGTGTTTACACACTAAAACACACGTCTAAATACATCGTATATGGATAAATCTGCATCGAATATTTTGGAACGAAGGGAGTACCCTCTAATACCGGCTGTGAAAATCTAACGTTGTGCGGTGATGTACTGTACAATTACTTAAAATTTCATACCGTAAAAACGTTTTAAGATAAACCGCAAAACACTTTTACGACATGAATGTGATATGTCAAATCAGCCCTCGCAGAAGTGTACACGTAAATTTTGAAAATGTGCTTCCCTCATAAAAAATATTTGCACTCAAATAAGCATACCCACATACGCTTCCAACACATAAATTAAAGGTTTCTATATATGGCCCCATTTCGGTTATTTGTCCCACACATTTAGTTGTCCTTATTTTTTCCCACTTCGCTCCACTTAAGCCTCGCGGATGGCCAAACCGGGCAATTCCTAAGGGTCAATCTCGTGGACGTTACTTGACTATGCTCTGACGAGTGGGACCTATTAAAATACTTTGACTGTTACTGCACTGATAGGTGGAACCCTGACCGTGGTCCCTATCGCTCCTGAGTCACAAATGTGAGATATTTAGTTCCATCTCGCTAGTTTACATGTGTTTGGGCAGCTTATAACCTCGAAAGTGAACCATGTATTGACTTCGAGCTCATATACACCATCTTTATCAAACTTCCATACATGTGTTGAGCCTGAATTATTTATTTATAAGACATAATTTGATAATTAAATCACATGATCAACATTTAATTTGACGATTAGACATGGTTCCTTCGGATGTTTCATCCGGGATGATTAAATCATGATCGACCATTAATTTGACGATTACAAGACGTGGTTCCCTTCGGATGTTTAATCTGTGATGATTAAATCCTGATCAACCATTAATTTGATGATTAAAAGATGTGGTTTCCTTCAGAAGTTTCATCTGCGATGATCAAATTATGATCAAAGAATAATTTGACAATTAAAATACGTGGAGTACATTATTTTTTCTATATGCATGCCATCGTGGAGAAAATATATGTGAGCCCTAGGTTGTGGAGTACTAATTAATTAATATTTGCTGCTCATATTTAAAACTAAATTACTCATTGATTTGCTTCTCAAACTCAAATTACTCTTTGATTTTATTACTACTTATTTATCTACAGTACAAAAGTTGTTCTTGCAACTTCATTTACAATATAAACTACTAATACTAATAGTAATACTAATACTAGTGCTAATCTAGTCCCCTTTCGCAGCCCCCTTGCAAGACTAATGGACGGTCCTAGCTTCCTGTTGAGCAGAACACACGAGGATACCGAGGAGAGGAGAAGACAAACCAATCACATCCATCTAGGGCCTAACCCAAGCACACCACAAGCTCCCCGAGGTTATGCCCAATTTACTAAGTCAAAAGTCAAAAGTGTGCTTTGCATGAAGAAGCTCGACATCCTATCACAGTCTAACTCTCTAAGTGTGCTTTGCACATGAGGAATATTGTCATGGATGTATCTTTTATTTATGAGGGCGGATTGCGAGAGGACATCATCTTGGAAACACTATGTAGGAGACTAATGGGCGGAAGTCCCGAAAAACCTAAGCGCCCGCCTTATTAAGGAATGGTGTTTCAGTTTGAGAATTACAATGTACTGTTTGCATTCTGAACATAAGGCCAGGACTGGACAAGCCTTCGAGTGTATTTTCCAGGCAACGGTATACCTTTTGCTCGCTACTCAGTCTTCTCTTAATTCTCTCCACATTTTCCCGCAAAAAATCTCTCTGCATCGTTTTATGTATTTGCTTGCACCATCATCGATGTTAAATTATGTTCAATTAGAGTTTACACACGATCGAAACACCAATCAAACAATGTTTGCCGAGTGTCCCCGCCGCCACACTCGGCCAAGATTTCGGAAAATGTGCGCGCAAACCCTAATTTTTCACGCTACTAGTTTGCCGAGTGCCTCGTGCCGCCATACTCGGCAAAGAAATCAGAAAACTTCTCAGATTTGACCCACACATTTAGTTGTCCTTATTTTTCCCCACTTCGCTCCACTTAAGCCTCGTGAATGGCCAAACCGGCCAATTCCTAAGGGTCAACCTCGTTGACCGTTACTTGACTAAGTTTTGACGAGTGCGACCTCTTAAATAATTTGATAGTTACCGCACTGATAGGTTGGACCCTAACCGTGGTCTATGTCGCTGCTGAGTCACAAAGGTGAGATGTTTAGTCACACCTCGCTACTTCACAACATGTCTGAGCAGCTTATAACACCGAAAGTGAAGCATGTATTGACTCCAAGCTCTTATACACCATCTTGATCATCTGGATCAAACGGGTATACCTGAGCCCGAATTATTTATTTATAAGACATAATTTGATAATTAAATCACATGATCAACGTTTAATTTGATGATTAGACGTGGTTCCTTCAGATGTTTCATCTGGGATGATTAAATCATGATCAACCATTAATTTGACGATTAAAAGGCGTGGCTCTCTTCGAATGTTTCATCTCCGATGATTAAATCATGATCAACCATTAATTTGATGATTAAAAGTCGTGGTTCCCTCCGGAAGTTTCATTTGGGATGATTAAATCAGTGTCAATTAATTTGATAATTAAAATACGTGGTTCCCTTCGGATGTTTCATCTACATGCAGTCTCTTGGCTTGACTAATTCCCTTGATAAAATAGACGATTTAAGGACGTGGTTAGCTATGCATGTGTTGTTTATATGCATGCCGTCATGGAGAAAATATATGTAAGCCCTAGGTCGTGGAGTACTAATTAATATTTGCTGCTCAAATTTAAATTCAATTACTCTTTGATTTGCTTCTCAAACTAAAATTACTCTTTGATTTTATTATTAATTTTTATCTACAGTACAATATTTGTTCTTGCAACATCATTTACAATATAAACTGAAACATCATCAGGAATGGTGTTTCAGTCTGTGAATTTGGTAAAGGTGTGAGGGCTCGTTCAATTGTTTAGCTAGCTTGCTAGCCTTCCTGGAAAAAAAAAGACATTCTGATTAATTGGTACTATTATTACTGAAGAAGAACTTGTATTCCATTTTTTCTGAACTTTGGTCTATTTTTTGGATTTGGAAATATGTACAACGAAGTTATGTGAATCAGTATGTGAGCGTTTATGATAAAAAAAATAGGAAAAATAGTTTTTCATGTCTGTCGTTTGTAGAATGCCACATGATCCTGGTATATATATTCTACGTGTCTAAAATTACAATGTACTGTTTGTATTCTGAAAATAAGGCCAGCATCAGACAAGCCTTGAGTGCAATTTGCAGGCAACGGTACTACCTTTTGCTTGCTACTCAGCCTTCTCTTAATTCTCTCTGCATCGTTTTATCTATTTGCTTGCACTATCAGCGATGTTAAATTGGAGTTTACACACAATCGAAACACCAATCAAATTAAGATGTGCCTGAAGGTCACCAATTCTCTTACAGGCCATCCATGCATAACGAGCTGTGGATCTTCAACTGGGCGTGTAGGTCTATCTTCCATGATGTTAAACTGAAGTGTGTACAATATGGGCCATATAATGGGAAAAATTTACTGTGAAAATTAAGGTAGGTCTAATCTACCCTCAAGAATCAACGGTCTATACTGCTCCGTGCCTCCGTGGTCCCTGCCCTCTAGTAATACGTTCCGTAAGGGTTCCCGTTTTCCTTTGGATGGAATCACGATCGATGCGTACCCTCAGGCGCTCGCCGCCGCCGCCGCATGGAGGTCGCTCCATTCGTCGGCGTGGTCCAGGCGCAGAGCCTGACCGCATAAGCGCCCTCCCTGACGAGATGCTTCTCCTGGTCCTCGCGCGCCTACACTGCGTCCGCACCGTCGTGCAGACCGGCCTGCTCTCCCGCCGGTGGCGCGGCCTCTGGACCGCTCTGACCGATCTGGCCTACTGTCGACTCGCGCCCGCCGCCGTCAAAGCGGTGCGTAGCCGCTTCGCTCCTTCGTCCGTGGTGTCCCTTTGCGATGTCGCGCAACACGCCGCAGCCGGGCTCTTGCCGGAAAAACTAGTCTTCACCGTCCTGGAGCCTCGTAGGAACAACGGGGCTAACATCGAGCTCCCCTGCCTCCCTTCCACTCAACTGATCGAGCTGGACACGCAGCACCTCTGCGTGAAGCCGCCGCCAGCAGAATCGGGCGAGTTCACGGCACTCGAGAGGCTGTCAATCTCCGGCAGAATCGTCGGCCTTGGCGACTTGCTCAACCGCTGCCCACGCCTCCGCTTTGTCAGCGTGAGAGCCGCCAAATTGGACCAAGAACTCCTTCGCGTCACGCCTCCGCCGGTCGGCGAGATCACCGCCCTCGAGAGTCTGTCCCTCGCCGGCAGAATAGATGGCCTTGACTCCTTCCTCAACCGCTGCCGCCACCTACGCGTGCTCAGCGTCACCGACATGGGCTCGCGGAAGCTCACCCTTCCATCCGACGGCGAGTTCCCCATGCTCGAGAAGCTGTCCCTCTACGGAAGAATCGTCGGTCTTGGCGACTTTCTCAACCGCTGCCCACTTCTGCGCTTTGTCAGCGTGAGAGCCGCCAAATTGGACGAAGAACTCCTTCGCGTCACGCCTCCGCCGGTCGGCGAGTTCACCGCCCTCGAGAGTCTGTCGCTCGCCGGCAGAATAGACGGCCTTGGCTCCTTCCTCAACCGCTGCCGCCATCTACGCGTGCTAAGCATCACCTACATGGACTCGCGGCAGCTCACCCTTCCATCGTACGGCGAGATCCCCATGCTCGAGAAGCTGTCCCTCTCCGGCAACATCGCCGACCTTGGCATCTCGCTCACCCGCTGCCCACGCCTGCGCGAGCTCAGCGTCACCTTCAGAGGCGTGGCTGTTGACTCTATCGAAGCGGCGCTCGCCACGCTCGAAGAGGCAGTCCCGCTTGGCCTGGCTGTGTGCCTCCTCGGCATCGACGATATCCGTAGCAGAGACAACTTCGACGCCGCTCGCTTTACCTCCCTTCTCGGCGCCGCCGCGAGGCTCTCACCGCAGGAGTTCACCTTCAAACACTTCTTCGACAAACACAACTCCGTCCACATGCCCAGTTTCCACCGCGCCACGTCGATCGACATGGATTTGAACACGTCCATACGCTTCAGAAGGATACCCGAGGCCGCAACCGATTTCTCGGCCCTCGAGAGGCTGTCCCTATCTGGGGGATGCAGGCCCGTCAACCTTGGCACCATGGTGTCCCGCTGCCAGCGCTTGCGTGAGCTCAGTCTGACCGTTACTAAGGGCAAAATCAAGGTCCACTCTGCATCGTTGCACAAGCTATACGCCACTACCGGTTGGGACACGGATTGCCGCAGCATCGACATCGTGGCGCCGGTGCTTAAGCAGCTGGAACTGGTGATCCGGGACAACGGAGTCACCAAAATTAGTGTGTCTATCTCAGCGCCAAGGGTGGAGCAATTCTCGTGGAAGCGCCTTCAGGCCTTCACGTCTTCTATGGCGCCTCGGCTTTGGCGTCTCCGGTGCCTGGGGTTGGAGACTGCACAAGACACATGTTCAGTTGGAGTCCTCCACCTGCGCATGTCTGCTGGTGTAAGTCTCTTCTTCTATGTCTTTGCTCAATCATCCATAAAGGATTCCACTGCTACCAATTTGAACAGCCAAAACGTTTTATATTAAGGAACAAGGTAGTACGTTTTAACGAAATTGTGTATTTTGTTTTGCAGAAACATTTGGGCGCTGAGCTGATCTTTACCAAAGAGATGGAGGCACTTCTGATCACCGACTTCTCTGTGTTGGAGCTACACCTCGAAATTACGTATGACCATCTTTTTGGATCACTCGTGATACATCTCTTTGGAGTACAACGGATCCGTGCCGCTACGAAAAGGCTTAAGCTCATCACACCGTGCTTCACCCAGGTACATGCATGTTCAAAACAAATCCTCTAGTTATTCTTGAGCATTTAAAAAAAATACTTTGTTATACTCTTCATTTTCTTTAGGCGAAACGAATATGCCCAATTACTTGTCCTTGTGGTGAGAACAAGAACCCGGCAGACCAAAATATCTCCACGACTTGTCTCGAAGAAGTCGAGATGGCCAACTTCAGTGGGCACCATTGTGAGCATGATTTCTTAACACGGATACTCTCATGCTCGCCAATGCTTAAAAGGGTGTCTCTCAATCTTTCGTCGTCTGGAACTTGCACCAAGGAAGTTGAAAATATTCTCTTGGTGTATCCCTCTGTGAGTTGCTATGTTTATTCCTCCTCTGGTAAACTAGCTCGGTGTATCTCAGGTTAATGGACGTGCTCCCTGATGCAACAAAATTGTTTTCTGTGAGGGGAGATGCAGAAATATTTGGTATCCTTTCGTGGTGCTGCGATAATATTACGACACAAATTGATGCCATCACTTGAAACATATTAATTACGTAGAAATATCCTGCTGAGACGTGTAATGTACTTGTCTGTCAGCTTCTTTCATTAATTTGGAACATGTTATTTCCATTGATTTTCCATCCGTTGTACCTATTTGTACTTCCCACGATGTGTATAAACAGTTGTATATAAGATTACTGGCCTCGAGACGCAGATGCTATCAAAGAATTAAGGCCATGGCCGGCACCGAATTTGTGCCAAATCAGAAATGTTGCAGCCGTGCATTCGGCTTACTGACATTTTTCATCCGTGTCAGAAACCTCGAGTAAGAAAAAAATTAGTTAAAAGGGTTGCTCCTGATTTTTGTCTAGTAATGAAAGCCACCAAAATCAAGGCATTTTCAGGCATAAAGGTTACCTGAAAGGTAAATGTTACCATCTACTACCTCCATTTCTAAATACAAGATTTTATATTTTTTCTTAATTCGTACGTATCTAGGCCAAGGTTTTGGTTACCGGTAGAAAAAAATTCCCGAGGGTGGTCGGGAAAATTCAAATTTTTTGGTTCCCAGTTTAACTATTTACCAAAAGTTTTCGTTAAAATTCAAAATTTTGGGATTTTTCGTCCGGTATGACCATTTCCCGAGGGTGCTCGGGATGTCCGGTTACCGACCGGTAACCGGATTTCCCGACCGGTAACCAAAACCATGATCTAGACCTACTTTACTGTGTTTGATTCACTCATTTTAGTCCTCATTTAGTCTACATTGAAATGGACAAAATATTTTATAATTTAAAACGGATAGAGTACTATCATATTACATCAGACAGTGTAACTACGGAGGTTCAGTGAACTTAACAAGTTGGTGTTGAGCTGTTGGCCCCCAGGCGAGGTCCCTGATTTACCGGCGAGGAGTGTTTTTCCTTCCACAGTGACCTACGATTGTACAAACCGGATCACAAGATTAAAACAAGTGTTAAGATGTTTTTTGAGGGTTAAGGCAGGCGTTCTGCCATTCGATTAGAAGAGAAGAAAGTACTCCCTCCGATCCGTAAAGAATGTCGGAACAAAACAACTAAAAGCACGTAACTAAATGTTTCGGATCAGAGGGAGTATTTACATCGGCGCCTCGAAAGGCAAAGGCCAAAAGAGAAGAAGCTACTACAAACTAGGGCACCCGGCCTCCGGGGTCATCTGTGTGGGCAAAAGCCCTCAAGGCGATCTCCTCACGGATGAGACGCACCACCTCTAAAAATGGCAGCGCCACATTGGTGAAAACTCTCCTATTTCTCTCCTTCCAAACACCCCAAATGATGTAGCAGATAATGCCATTCGTTGTCTTCTTCTCCTTTTTCCTCATGCGATGGATGTATTTGCTCCACCAATTGTCAAAGGGGCGGTCTGTGATGGCCACCGGGGGTGGCTGCTCCAAAGCGAGGAGAACCGAGTCTCGCACCGTCGTCGTGAAGGAGTACTCTTGGCACATATGTTGCACCGTTTCAGGATGAATGTGGCATAGCTTGCAAATGGGGGAGTGCGGCCATCCCCTTCGCGCCAAGTTGTCACTCGTCCTAATCTTCTCATGCGCCACCACCCAAGCGAAGAATTTGCATTTTGGTTCCGTGTGTGCATTCCAAATCTTCTTTGACTCGAAGGAGGGTGGCATCCAGCGAATTGGCAGCGGTAAGCGGATGCAGCTGAGTATATTCCTGAGGTTGTCCAACACTACTTGATGGAGTCCGGTCTTGGCTGCAGCTGAACGTCAAGGAGGATGGTCCAAAGGTCAATGAACTGAAGAAATAGGCTTTCGCCCCGCTATATTAATATAGCAACCACCCGATACAACAAAGAGACCACCGCTGGGGCAAACAGCACATACAAGCCCAAAAGAAAAGAAAGAGAAGAAAGAAGAGAAAACAATGCCAACATTGGCAGATCAACGAAAACGAAAGTGACTCGCAACCGCTGCGTCCTCTCCGGCAAATTCCCACCACAATGCTAGCACTCGGAATCGCCGCGTACCAAACAACACCTCCAACAAGGAAACAACGATGACGCTGTTGTTGCCCGGACTGGTCCTAGGGTTTCCCCCGGTATGCTACAGGTAGTGGGGAAGAGGTACACCCGACGCCCTTCGGTAAGGAACAGTGACACTCGCAAGTGTCACCGCGTCGGTGTCAAGATGACAGAGATTTCTCCCGACCCCCAAAAAACCACAGCTCTGGACAATCCGAAGCGCTCCATCCGTCTTGCCACCCACCATCATACGCCACCACGGAATTGAAGTCACCACCGTCGTATCACCATGGTGCTCGCTGCGAGGCCGACTGAACTGTGAAGAACCCGCCGTAAACAAGGAGCGGCAGTACCACATCCACGCGGGAGGGACTAGCCTCCATCGTCATAGACGGTAGCCGACCGGACACGACAGGCAAGAGCACACCAGGCCACCATGGAGCCAGAGGGCGGCAGCAGCACAACCACCTGGAGGGCATCCTCCACCGCCAGCAGCGGGTGCCGACCGGACGCGGCAGCAGAGACACACCAGTCAGGCCCGTGAAGTCTCCGCCGCCATGCTGCAACACGTAGGTCACCGCCGCCGCTACCCTCAGCGGCTCCAAAGGCCCGGCCGAACCCAGACGAGTCCACGAAGCTCCCGCCCGCCATGCTGCAGCAGGCGTGGCGTCGTCGCTGCCACTCCCGTCACAAGCCTGGTTCGCCAGTTCAACCGGTGTAGCTGGGACGAACCACACCCGCCCTGACCCAGTTCGGGCCCAAAGGGCCTGGCCGATTGCCCCTGCCACGACCGCCACCAACGGCGGCGCCGCCGCCGCTCACACCACCCGCAGCAGAGGAGCACCTCCGCCCCGGACCGCCGCCGCCTGGATGCGCCACTCGGCGCCACGCCGCCCCACGCCAGCACGCCACCGAGGGGGGAAAGGCAGAGGGCCGCCGCCGCCGCTGGCGCCGCCCGGGAGTAGCCCCGGACGCACGCCGACGACGGCCGCAGAGAAAAGGGGGAGGGGGAGCTCGCTGGAGGGAGGCAGCGACGACGACCGGTCTCCCGCGCGGGGGCCGACGCGGTCGCGAGACGAGACCCGACGTGAGCCTTCGAGAGCCCTGGTTGGACTTGACTCTGTTCCCTCAAATGCCCGACCTGAAAAGGTCAATGAACTCGGTGAGTTGAGAGCTGATGTTTTGAAGGGCACGCATCCAATTCCTTTAGAGAGCTCTTTTTGGACGGATCTACACTTCCTTGTTCCTATCGTGAAGAGCCCCGGGAAGCGAAGCTTTAAAATGGCCACAAAAATCAGTGTTTTCACAAAGATGTTAATGAGATAATGCAAATGAAGTTGAAACCATGAATGAAATATAGAAAATATCAGTATTTTCACAAAAATCACAATTAGCCTAGCTTAAAATGTACTCCCTCCGTTCCAAATTAATTGACTTTGTTTTGTCCAAATATAGATGTATCTATACTTATTTGGTGTCTAGATACATCCATGTGTAACCAAATATGTGTCAATTAAATCCGAAGGGAGGGAGTAAATGTTACCGTCTACTATCCTATTGCATCAGGCAGTATAACTGCGAAGGTTCAGTGAACTGAACAAGTTGGTGTTGGGCTGTTGGGCTACCGCTCAGCATCTGAAAACAACCCGACCAAGAAATCCGAAGTAATTATCCCCTCTGCTTCACTGCTTGTACAGAAGGCATAATCCCTGATCAACCAGTGTGGAGTGTTTTGCCTTCCACAGTAACCTCTACGAGTGTACAAACCGGATCTCAAAATCCTAAACAGAGTGCATGTTTCTCCATTGCCTCTCCCATGAAAACAGAGTTTGCTACGGTTGTTCCAAATTGGCCATAACAAGGCTGGTGTTAAGATGTTCAATGCGAAAACGAAATATACACAAATATTAGTATTTTCAACAAAATCATAATTCAAAATATCCGCTAGCTCAAACCATAACTCTTTGCCAATTAATCAGTGGAAGAACAAATTGCCGCCACCCTCGGGTGCCCCATGTCGTTCTCCCCGCAAACGTATCTTGTGCTCCCTCTCTCAGAACAAGAATTTTCGGCGTCGGCTCTAGAGTTTCTTGCAGCAAAAATCTCGAACCAGATTTCGGGGTGGTGCATCTCGTTGATCCACAGTGGGGGGGCCGCCTCACCCCGCCACAAAAGTTCTCTCATCGATCCCTATCCTGGCTATGTCAGTGCTTCCGCTCTCTAAGGGGGTGATCTCCAAGATGGATAGGCCACGATAAGCGATGTTGTGGAAAGCGGCGGCTGCATGCTTGCTCCGGCGGGGACTGTCAGATTGCTTGGGACTATGTGTGTTGGCTGTGAACAAAGGTGGGCCTCTTCGCTGTCAATCGCAGCCTGCAGAACACCTGCTTGCGTCTGAAAACCCTGCACGGCCTTTTTTCCGGCCGCGATACTCCCTGTCTCCCTGGACGCGCTGGTCCGGCGAAGCTACTTGTGTGAGCACCCCCAGCCGTCCACACCTTTATGGCGCCATTTCGAGACTCTGATCCCGCTATACCCTTCCATCACGCGACGGCGACGGCGTATCGACCTCGCTGTGACGCGACGCATGGACGCCGTTGGCACCGCTCTCGTCTGCCCTGCCGGCAGCCTTCTCTCACTGCCTCAACACGGCGCTGCTCGCAATCGTTTGGTCGATTGGGAAATCGCGGACCATCTACGGCTCTGGATGGTGCGTGTCCCCCGACATGTTGATCTTGGTTAGCGACCTCCGTGCTTGGTGCGACAGCTTAATTAGGGGGTGTGACTTCTGTTTGCTTAGGCCTTTTCTGCTCATCTCTTTTGTGCTCACACTTGCGCGTGTAGCACTCCTGTTTTACGTACGTGACACCGCTGCCCCGTGTATGCCAGTTTTTTAATGAAAAAATGATGTACAGTTTTAGGTGCCTTGCAAAAACGGGATAAGTTTTATTTTCTACCTATCCCCAAATGGGTAAGTTATCTCCGGTAAGAATTGAAGCTTATTAATTACTCGCAGGAACATGTGCAACTTGTGTGGAATAGCAATCTAATAACATTTGGGTGGTACAACAGGAGGAATTCCACCAACCATATTTGTGCGCCACACTACTATGAATAAACTTTGGTCCCTTTTTTGGACTTCTCCATTTGTTATCAACTGCTCGGATTTTATTTGCCGTCAAAGAGAACAGATTTATTAGTTTTGGACTGAGTAGCCTATAGTTTTAGAAAAAGGAAGGAAATTGACGTACATGAGGTGACAATTTTTTTTTTGTACCGCTTAGGAGTGTACAAATCAGATCACAAGACCCTAAATAAACACATTGCATGGTTGTCCATTGCCTCCCATGGAAACAAATGTTCTTACGCATGTTCCAAATTGCCCATATAGCGAAGCTGATGTGTTAATGAAATATGAAATAATTCAAATTAGGTTGAGACCACCAACCACATATAGAAACATCAACTAACAAAAAAAATCACATTCAAAGTTTCAGCTAGCTTCGATCATAATTGTTTTGATTACACAGTCGAAGAGCAAATGAAAGAACACGCGCGAGCATCGCGTGTCATTATATTAAGATAGAGAAAGCAAATTTACAAGAGTTATGTGAGACTAGGGACCCAGCCACAGGCGGCTTGCCCCTCTCCGCGACGGATACTCTAATGGTACTGGATCTCTCTTCTACGCCCGCCTAAACCCTCCCTCGTCCACTGCTCGAACTCCTGAATGATACGACTGCACACGCTCTGGGCTGAAGAGACCACTCGATCGAACACCCTATTGTTCCGCTCAAGCCAAATTGATCTCGCGATGAGGATGACTAGCCCGTTGATGCGCTTCTTCTCTTTACTGGGCACGGGCGCCGCCAGCGCGACCCACCAATCCACCGCCGTCGACTGCGCTGCCGGGACGAAACGGTGTGTCGAAGAACAAATGATGTACAGTTTTAGGCGCCTTGCAAAAACCGGGCAAAGTTACCTCCGGTGAGAAGCTTAGGACTCAGAGGAACATCTGCATCCTGTGTGGAACACATTATAGGACAGGGGGAGTAATAACTACGGGAAAATATCTATACTACTATTAAACAAGCAAACTTAATCTTTCCTATAGCCACCCCACAAAACGTACCAGCCTAATTAGTACCGCCGGATTGTCCCACTTAGTTGATCTAATGGCCCAGATTAATCTAATCTGAGTCGCGGTGTGCGCGTACGAATTTACGTGGGCGGACGAAAACTCTGCCGCAACCGAAAGCCCGCAGTCGCGCAATCGTCTGCAGATTTCCGTGATTACCGTATCCCGTAGATCTTCCCCAATCGCCCCAGCCTTTCCTCCCATGTTCGAGATCAAAATTGTCTCATCCTTTTCTCTCTAGACGACGCCTCCAAGATGCCCTGACCCACGACCGTGCCTGCTTTGTCGCCCGCTGCCTCGACGACAGATACGGCTCCGCATAGCCACGCGTTGTTGCTGGCGGCTGCGAAACACACGGCTCCGTGTAGTTGCGGTCGATCGCCGCCGAAACAAATGGCTGGGCACGGAACCGCCGACCCACTGCCGCCATCTCCTCCAACTCCAGGTGCGCACTCTCGCTATCTTCAACCTGACTCGCAGTTCTTGTCCCAGTATGCCTCCATGGATGGCTGGTCCTAGGCAATCCAACTCTTATTAGCCCATCTTTTTTTTCTCCGGGGGGATTTGGTTTTGATAATAGACTCTAGGTCATTGCGTGATACAGTAGTGAGAGATTACATGGGATAGACGCTAGAAGAGCAGGGACAGAGGTTTGTTCTGTAATAAAAAATTATTCAACACTGATTGCTACCGATGGAAGTACCCACCATGCTGTTGAAGAAAGGGTTGTTGAGATAAAAGGCCAAGTTGTGGTATTGTTAGCCCAATAGTTTTATGCAAAACAGCGAAGGCCATTTGAACTACAATTATGAATATGTTTTGTTGCGGGAATGGATATAGTCATGTTAATCCTGTAATATTCTTGATTTCCAATTTCCAGATTACAAAGAAGAGATAGAAGAAAAATATATTCGGTAGAGCATTGCAAGGTGAAGTGGTGCAGTTCCAATCATTCAGACCATCAAGTGTTGCAAGTATTATCAGTAAGCAAAACTTCTTGCAAATAGAATTTTTGCCGTTGGACTGCATGATTTTATAGTCTGGCCTGACCGTTAATACCAGGTCAGTGCTCAAACAGATTTTGAACTGAAATACAAGAAGTTAAGAATGGAAGATGCCCATAGGCATTAGTGCAACCTTAGCACTACAATTGTAGACACACCGTCTGGTACTTTGTAGAGCTTCTCTGTTACTGTAGGATTGAAATCTTTTACTCTTGCTACATATGAAAGGTTGTGTTGAGGAAGTTACTTACGGATTGGGATTTAGTTGAATTGCAAAAAAATAGATTGCACATAGCGTCTCTACAGCATAAAGGCGATGAGTCGATGACCAAAATGATGATGCATAACATGGTCTCTATTTTTCTTTGCCACATTCATACATTTCGCAGTAAACATTTTTTTTGTTGCTTCAATTATATTTTAAATTTTAATATTTCACAGCTAAAAATGTTTCTTTGGATTTCAAATATATGCATTGAATCTGGTTGGATCGTGCGTTGCACGTGCAAACTTACTATACCATACTAAAGGATGAAGTTAATATCTGGTTTCTTGTAATATTCATGCAGATTCCGGATACAATGCAGTGGTAGTTTGGTGAATGCAATATTTCTTCAATCATTCCTTTTGCAAATCTACTAGGCCGGTAGGCCCAATCTGTTATTTCTCAATGATCATGAAGACCACATTTCAGGTGGATAGCAAATTGTAGATGTATTCTCACACTGGTCTAACTATTTTCCTCTTTAAATTGTGACAAATATATTATGATACTTTCTAATTTTCACATTCTTATGCCTTTATTTTTGGTATCAATATTTTATATCTCGCCACTGTGTGGTTCTTCCCAGATATTATTGAAGTAGAAATATTGCATTGTGGAGTCAGTCGAAACCTCTCTATCCTACAATGTATGGGAATATATAAAATGAATGCATGTACATATCTAACTTAATGTAAATGGTGAAACGAATATTGTGTTATGTTTGCTGACACTGAAATGTGGAATTTTGGGAGCTAATATGTATTATATGTGTATGGGACCATAGATAGTAGGATGCCTTTGATGATGTATACCTCATATAAGCGTTTTGGATCTTACTAGGTATCTTTTTGTTCGATAAAAGAGATGAATGTTGGCAATGGATTTAATTGATATGTTGCGCATTTTTTGTGAAGTTTCCCGTAAAGATTGGAACCCACGAAAGTTTGTGGAATGTATGCAAATAATTCCACATCTAAAATTAGAAGTATATATGTAACTATAATCTCTGATTATTTGACGCATAGTGTTATACTTTGGAGACGTGCGTGTGCAAAGCAACTAGTCTTCCAAAAGAACAAAACTATGTAAAACTGCAGAAACGTAGTAGCAAAAGTTGTGTCCATGACTCTATGCACACACATAATCTAAAACGATAATAGCAGCTAGGATTAGCACTGCTGCAATTAGTCTTTCGGAGCAAAGATGCTTGGCATTGTCGTCGTCGCCGATGAGTACTGCTGCTGCTGCTGCTCCCTTTCTTCACGTATCTTCCGGGAGGAATCCACCATGTCCTTCATTGCCGGCGTCGCGAACGCTGCTCCAAACAGCGGCGCTCCAGACATTATCGGAGCTCCAAAGGGTGACGACGCCGATCCAAATGCGGGCGTCGACGACGCTCCAAACGCTGACGGCGCCATGCACCCGAAGAAGTTCACGGACGAGGCGCGCTGCTGCGCGTGAGAGCTCATGCCGGACAGCAAGCTGGAGCGCCCCGTTTGCTCGTATTCCCGCCGCGTCGACACGCGGGCACTAAGCTCGGCCAGCTCGTAGACCAGCGCCGCGCACCGGGCGTCGCTGGCCAGATCGCCCGTCCCCGCCGCCTCCCGGCGCCTGTCCAGTATCCGGGCGGCCTCCGCGTGGTTGCCGCGCTCCGCTGCTGCCCGCGCCGCCTCGATGTCTTCCGTCGCCTCCACGCGGAAGCGATCCACTTGGACCTCCATGGACGGCTTCTTGTCCTCCTCGCTCGTCACCTCGGCCGGCCTCCTCACGACGGCGTCCTCGCAGGCCACCTCCGTCGACTTCCCCGTCGCCGTGTCTTTGTAGGTGCAGCTCACCCTGATAAGGCGCGTGACGTCTTCTGTGTCCGCGACTCTCGGCACGTCCACGAACAGCAGGAAGCGCCTCTCCTCGTCGGCGTAAAGCTCGCCCACGTCCACGGATGAGGCGCGGCCGTACGCGACGATGTGGCTCTCGTAGCGGCCGGACTTGATGGACCGGACGCGCACGTCAGGGTGTGGGCACCCCACGGAGATCCACGCCTCCTGCACGGCCACCGAGAGGAGCCCGCCGATGCACTGCGCGAACGCGTCCTGCACCAACGCCTGGTTCTCGATGAAGGAGTACGTTCCACCAGTCGCCTCTGCCACGGCTTCCATCGCCCTGGCGTCGTGGTCGATGCCGAAGCCGAACGTGTGGATTGGAGTGGAGCGCTTGCCGTCGTTGCTGCCAGCCAAGGAACGTGGCACGAGATAGTCGTAGCTCCCGTTCGCTTGGCGGTTGCAGTTGTCTTCGCCGTCGGAGAGAAGGATGACGCTGGCGACGGCGTTCCTGCACCGGCGGCCGTCGAGCACCTTGGTGGCCGTGTCAAGCCCCTTGAGGATATCCGTATGGCCACTGGCGATGAGGGACCCCACGGAGCGCTTGGCCGAGGCCTTCCCGGCGTCCGACATGCGCGTCAGCGGGGTGACCCGGCGTGCCTGGTCCGAGAAGGAGACGACGCTAAGTCGGTCCGCGGGTCGGAGCTTGTCGATCACGAACCCCATGGCGTCCTTGAGCAGCGAAAGCTTGCCGCCCGCCATGCTCCCGCTGACGTCGAGCACCGTGACGAGGTCAAGCGGTGCCGTCTGGTAGGCGGCGGCGCCGGGAGCCTTGGCGTGCACCAGCACGGCGAAGCTGTCGCGTGCGCAGCCCCTCGCGACGGCCGGGACCTCGCAGTGCGTCTTGAGGACGAGCGGCCCGTTGGTTGTTGATGCCTCCTGGACGTCGTGGTGTGCCGCCGTCGCCGGACGGTTGTCGACCGGCTCGTCGTCGTCGAACAGGCACCTCCACGTGGCTGATCCGGGCGGCGGCGGCATGGGCCCGAAGACGGGATTCGTCCGCGCCATAGGCAGTCCTCCGAATGATATTGTATTGGAAGGACCCGGCGGCGTGCGTGAGAAGCCGAAGGGTGTCGTCGCCTGCTTAAGCCAATGGTCCGGAGTCGAGAAGCCGAAGGCGGAGCTGCTTGCCGTGGCCGGAGGAGACGTCTGCCCAAACGAGCTTGCATTGGAAGGATCCAACGGCGTGGGTGGGAAGCTGAAGAAGCCCGGTGTGGCCGGAGGAGGCGCCTGCCCAGACGAACACTCCGGAGTCGAGAACCCGAAGGCGGAGCTGCTTGCGATTACCGGAGGAGTCGTCTGTCCAAACCAGGTTGCATTGGCAGGCTCCGACGCCTGCGTGGGCGCCGCGAAATTGAAGGTGAAGGTCCTGGCCGGCACCAGATCAGGCTTCGCGGAAGACGAACGGAAGGGGGTCGTGGTGGTGGGCGCCCCGCCGCAGACACGGCAGGCGGCGTCGGCCGCGCCGAGAGGGTGGAAGCAGAAGCCGCACCGGTTCTGCATGGTCGTCGGCGAGAACGTACGTGGACGCGTTGGCTTGGTGATTTAGATCGATTCGATCGAGTAGTAGGAGCTGTGTGTTGGTGTATTTATAGTCAAGAGAGGGAGTATAATTAGCGTGAATCCGGCGCGAAAACATACGAGAGCGTACTCCGGACGCTAAGGAGGCAACCGCCGTCTGCTCATCCGATGACTACACGTATTTCAACAGAAAAAAAAAAACAGCTGCTGCGTTGTTCTGACGCTGTCACGAAATTTTATACATGGAAACAAATCACAAACTGGCAACCCTGCCTTTAAATTTGGCATGTACGCACTTCAATGGGAAATTGCTCTGGACCGAGGCCCAGCCCAACCATATACATTGCTTAGTAAGGCCCAGATAACACATCAGATGGGTAACAGGAGTGAAGAGCCTCTTCCCATAAAACAATCGAGTGAAGCCTATCATTTAATCAAAAGAATTTCAACTACCTTTTGCAGGATTTCAGTTCTTACGATTTATTTTACCAGGTATATTTGTTGTATACCAGATACCCACACTTGTTCTTATAAAGATAAATTGTTGCTTTGCGGCGGATTTATTACTTACAATTTTATTAAAGGGGTCTTCCTTTACTTAAGTCGACTGAAACTTGTTTTTCGCGTACGACCGGCTCCACGTCATTTGATTTCTTTTAATTTGATAGTGAGAAAATATAAAATTTCATTCACCACGTTGAGCACTTGACCCTGCAATAGTCCTTCCCATTTTCTCGCGTCTAAGCCTATTCTATAAAGCGCAACTTTTATCTTTTTTTCTTCTGAAATGGAGGCAAAAGTTTTGCCCCATTTTATTAATTAAGGAATTTTACAAGATAGTAGAAGAAAGTTGTCTTTCAACCGGACTACTCTTGGCAAAATTTTACTCAAAGATTTTGTTCCCGAGATTACCCAAAGTTTAGCCTCCCTATTGATTTTATGAAAGATGACTAACAGCGAAGCATTCATATTCCAAAAAAAAGTGACCATTCCATTCGTTCCAAATTTGTATGAAGTAAGCAATATGATGGAGACAATTGCTTTTTGGTAGTTGGATGGAGAACCTGTAGTGGAAAGCCGCCATCTTCTTGGAGAAAGTGTTTGCGATTGTTGCAAATCTAAAGCGTATAGCCCAAGCAAATTTTTAATGAAAATTATCCGCGGAGTTCATGGTCCTTGCACAACAGACATAGGTTGCAGTTTGGCCAAACTCTCATATTTACCTGTCCGCTGCTCATAGCCTATTTTGAAGGACAAGTCATGTAAGAAACTTGATATTTGGTGGAGCCCAAATGCGTCATACCATTTCTACTCATATCAGTGGAAGTAACCCGTTATATATGCGAGCCTGTCGAATAATGGCCAATGGCCGAAAGATTCAAAAAGATATCATCCTCCGTGTCCTCGTGAAGTGGAAACTTTGGAGTTGCATTTTTTTTGAAAATCGACTTATTAAGCAAAAAAAATCACGTAAGTTAGGATTGGCAAAAGTATTATCCAAATTTGCCAATTTGGGGGACCTGACGTCCTGAGAAATATTCTGGCGAAAAAAAAAAGACAACCTTTGAAATATTAGGACAGGGGGATTCAAACCACTCGCGTGAAAAAAATGGAGATTTTACACGATCGTGAGTCTCGTATGTAGGCCAGAAACCCGAGTCCATCTACAACTCTTTTTTTTTTTTGCCAGAAAAAAGAACCTACAAGCTACAACTCAGGCTCCATAGCAAACCCTGCATCATCGAGTATATAAAAGCTGGGCAAATTATCGCCCTGAGAGCGCCCGATTTACTGTAGCAGCTACAGTAGTACTGTAGGAAATGAACAGTGTTGAACAGTCGCGGTGGCCCCGCATGTCAGCCTCACAACGCGCTGTCGTTTTTTGCGAACAAACACAGGCGGCCCCGGAAATTACAACTCCTTCACAGAAAAACCGCCGCGAGGGACCTGTTTGCAAATACACGAAACTCCAGGTTCTTTTTCGTAAAATTGCCACGGACCCCCACCCTCCTCCTCCTCTCTCCCGCGACATCGCGGTCGCCGGCGGCGCCGCCGACGCGCGCCCGCCGCCACGCGCCTCCGCGTCCAAATCGAAGCACAAGCCGGGCTTCACCGTCCTCGCCTCCACCTCCTGGCCACGCGCCGCCGGCCGAAACGCCAGATCCGCGCCGGAATCGCCGTCGGCGGCGTCGGTGCCCGTCGCCGCGTCCGCACGTCGCCGGCGCTGTTCCGACGACCAAATCGTGGAGGCGCCGCCCCCTCCGGGCGTCCCGCGACGAGGCGCATCCGTCGCGTCCAGCGGCGCGTGCTGGACGCCGTGACGCGCCGCCGGCGAGCTCCGCGCCGCCGCGGCCGCTCCTCTCGCCCAAGACGTCACGGCGACATCCGTGCGGGCCTGGGCTGGCCACACGGGCCTGGGCTGCGCAGAGGGATCCGTTGCTGGGCTAGGCTGGCTCCTCTGCGGCCCGTTCAGCCTCTTTTTTTTCACTTCCTGTTCTATTTTCCTTTTTCAAAAAACTTTTAATTCTTTTTTTTTATTCCCGAAAACTTCTGCAATTTCAAGACACAAATTTAAATCAGACCAAATGAAATTCTTCGAACTTTTAACAAGTTAAAATCAACATTTCAGAAACTTTGGTACAAAAAAAAAACTTCAATATTCAATTTTAACAAGTTAAAATCAACATATTTATACAACTTACATAAATAAAATCTTCAATATTGAATTTTCAAAAATCCGAGCAATTTCTAAACACAGATTATCTTTGCATTTCAAAAACTTTCATCTCTCTGCAATTTTTAAATACCACTATTTCGAAATTTTATTTTCAGCCCCACATACGCGCCATTAAAATAAAATACATACGCGCCATTAAAATATAAAATACATATCCAAATACACAAATTATATATTCGTTTAACTAAATGCTCATATAATGCACACCTCCTAATTACGAAGCAGAAAAAAAAACAAATAGTAATGCTATCATATAAACATAACCAAACATTTAAATTTACTAACTATTCGAAGATACCCTACCATTTAAAAAAAAAAGTACCATTCGGATACAATTTAAACACATTTTCTCCAATTACATTTAAAAATCGTACCAACATACAAACGTACTTGAATATTTCAATTTGCTACGTATTTCGATATTCTCTAATACAACTACAAATTAATTCAAAGTAACTTATTTTTTTTATTTTTTTGGTAAGCAACAAAATAACCATTCCAAATACTGTGGAACATTGCCAAAATTATTGCGAATCTTGGAAATTTAAAATCCTACATATTTACATCAATTTACAATATATGGATCCTATAAGTCTCCTTTCAAATCAAGAAGAAACTTAAAAAAAAACAATTAATAGTACCAGTAAATGAATTTCTACAATCAAAATTGACTTCCTCTAATTTGATGCATTCAATTTTATTACATTTCATGCAAATGGATATATCTCTACAAAATCCCATCTAGAAATAATGAAAGAACACAACAAAATGCTCCGACAAAACAAATAATAATTATTTACGTCAGAAAACACATAATTTTAACATTTTAAATTGATGAATATTTGATGAAAACCCTACCGCACTTCCTCTTTGGAACAATTTCCAAAGCATGAAAATATTTTCATAAATACCCTCACAACAATAAATGCTGATTATTTATGCCGGACAAAAAAAAACATACTTACATATTCCACAATCTTTAATATCTTTGGAACCTGCTCATTTTACAAACGCAATTTATTTTAATCTTAAAAACACCCCAACTTCAACAATTTCAAAAAACTAATCAATTTTTAGCTGCAAGCATCTTTAATTTCTGTAATAAAAGAGTAGAACCAACAGAAAAAAATTCTATAAATACCCATCGCCAAAATATAAAAAAATATATGAAAATAGTAGAGGAAAAAAAAGGATCACCTATTTTCCACAAAACACAAATAAATTCGAACAATTCAAATTGCCCTACATATGCACAATTTTATGAGAAAAGCAATCATATTTCACCATTCCAACTCAAATTACAAATATCAATATTTTCATAGTGTCATATGACTTCCAAGACTCCTGATTCCGCAACCACTACGACTTGAAAATGTGGACATTTCCAAAATTGAAATTCACCACATTTCTCCTGGTTTTTTTCCCCCGAAAAACTTTCGTACCTTCCGAAATACAGCTTCAACAATTTTCAGATCTGCACAACTTCAAAATGTAGACATTTTCAACATTTCAATTCCACCACAAACCACATCATACAAATTTGAAAATTCCAAAAAAATTCGAATCCTTCCAAACACATAATGCATTTCCTCTAATTACGTAACTACATTAGATATCTATGGCAAAATACAACCGCATTTAAACATTCGAATTTGGAAAATATTTCGAGATAATTCGAATGCATTTTCTCTAATTACATTTAAACATTCATAACGCAATACAAATATGTTTGAACATTCCAACTTGCTAAATATTTTTATATTTTAAAAAAAACTATAAAAAAAACAGAAAAAAATACTAACTATTTATGGTAAAATACAAACATATTTGAACATTCCAATTTGGTCAATATTTGGATGCAATATAAATAGATTTTCCCTAATTGTAGAATCAAATCCAAAAAATGTGCATTCCCACTAATTACATACTTACGGGAAAAAAGAAGCATAGTTAAGCATTTCCTCTAATTATGGCTTGATTTTAAATTGAAATTAATAAGTGCTCAAACAATTTATTCCCTCCAATTATTGAGTTGATTAAATATTTAACACAAAACACAGCCATATCATACCAACTCAACTAAATTAATATTTACAAATAATATTACTGAACTTCCTTCAATTATGCAGTTCAATTTAATAAATGTTCAACTTGAACTTAACTCTCTAATTATGTGGTCAAATTTAAATAATGCTTCATTCCATTCACATTTAAAGAAATCAAAAAAAATTCCTCTAAAGATTGATTCAATTTAATAGATGTTAACACAACATATTTCCTCTAACCAACAAGCTAAATCACATATTTACGGCGAAATAGACACATAATATTTAAACATAACCATAATATATTCTCTCTAATTATGGTGGTTCGTATGAAAATAATGGCAAAATAAAACCATATTTAACCATTCAAATTTCTTAACATATTTGCAAGTAATATAACTTAAATCCCTCTAATTATGTAGTTACATTTAAAAAAATATTGTTTGTATGAATATTTTCAAAAATACAAACACGTCTACTCTAATTATGGATTGCTTCCAAATTGAATTCCACCTAACTACATTATACAAATTAGAACAACCACATTCCCTTACAATATATATACCACAAATAAAAAAACAAACAAATTATTACAACATATCCTCAGCAAAGGCGCGTCGTGTCGCCGCGCTAAATTCAACTATCTAAATATTTGAATATTCTACAAAATATATAAAAATGTTCGAACGAATTACTATCTACTCATAACAAAATAAAAAACATGTTTGCAAATTGTAATTTCGCCAACATTTTAGCGACTTTTCCTGATATTCCACAAAATATGACAAGAATGCTCCCAAAAAATAACCGCAACATACTTATAGCGAATTACAAATATATTTCAACATTTCAATTTCGCCAACATTTCTGACATCATACAAACAAACTCACAAAAAACTCACAAAATATGACAAGAATACTCATAAAAAATGCTACCTATTCATGACAAAATAAAAACATGTTCCAACATACCAATTTAGCTAACATTTTGGTTAAAAATATATATATACTGCACACACAAAAAACATCAAGGCGTGCCGTGACGGCACGCCAAATTCAACTAGTATAGGTCTGTTAAGATCAGTTTGCGCGATCATGGCGGCCTCGAGACCTCGGCGCCGGTCCGCATGGGCGGACCTGCCGGCGGATCTCCTGGGCGTCGTACTGGGCTGCCTCCCGTCCCTCGTCGACCGCGTCCGCCTCCGCGCCGTGTGCCGCCCGTGGCGCTCGAGCGCCGCCACCATGCTGAACCAGTCTCCGCCGCAGCTACCCTGGCTTGTATTCGAGGATGGCGCCCTCCTGGACGTATACAACAACACCGCGCACCGCGTGCGTCTTCCGGACGACGGCCCGATATGCTACTGCGCCGGCGAGAACTTGCTCTTCCTGCTCCACGATGACGGCTGGTGCTCCCTGATAAACGCCTTCTCTGGCGTTGTGACCCCTCTCCCCGAGCTAGCCGCTCTCCTGAAGGCTCGCGCCGTCAAGAGCTTCGCGGTCAAGAAGGTGCTCGTGTCTTCGTCGCCTAAGCTTGTCGCCGTTCTGTTCAGATCAAGCTCGGGCAAAGGCGTTATTGCTTTTACCACCTGCTTCCGGCCGGCCGGCAAGATAAACTGATGCCAAGTACCGACGGGTGACCGGGACATCGACCTGATCGACAATGCCATCTTTCAAGGGAAGATCCACGCCATCTCCAGGTATAATAAGCTCTTTGCTGTTCAGCTCAGCAACGACTTCCGACAACGGATCCTTGGGAATTTTCTCCCTTCTTATACAGCCTCCGGTGGTAAGTACGAGGTCTGGCGATATCTAGTCGAATCCAATGGCAAGTTACTCATGGTGAGGCGATGGGTCAGCTATAAGTGGCACCACGAGTTTCCGGGACGGACTAGTCAGCTCGACGTCGTGGAGGCCGACCTGAGCCGTGGCCGATGGAACAAGGTCGACGGCCTGGAGGGACGGGCCCTCTTCGTGAGCAAGCTATGCTCCAAGTCTGTCCCTGCTGCTGCCGCTGGTGGCGACGGACCTCAACAAGACTGCATCTACTTCCTCGACGATAGGCTGGCGGGTGGACCCTCGGATTCTGGCATGTACAGCATGGGAGACCGGACGATCACGCCATTCCTGCCGGAGGAGCCTGCTATGCCGCAGCCGTGTCCAGCATGGTTTTTCCCTGTCGAAGTTTAACTCCTCGCCTCGCCTAGCTTGCTCAAAAGTGCTTCCAGAACCTGCTCAAATTGAACGTAACATTCTATTGTGTAAAATGAAGTGAAACACAAATGTAGAAAATCTGGCTTTCAACACTATTATATATATAATTATATATACTCTCAGCTCTGCATACATACTTGTGTGCATCCCGGATTAGTGAGATATAGTACATGATTACAGAGTAACTGTATGTATTCACAAGAAGTAGAAAAAACAAAAGTAATACATGACGCATTTTACAAGTTACAACAGAGACTGAAATTTTTTACGTCAATGAATGTGGGTAAAAGAATCAGATGCGTCATCTCTCAAATTGTGTATCAATACGCCCACACATTTCAAATGGAATATTATACATATGAACACATCAATTCTCTTTTATGACCTCACTTTGGCGAGCCTTTCCCTTATCTTTTCTAGCTCATCCTCGTCGTCATCAACAGATTCCGTGATAGCAGTTCTCTGCAAAGGGTGGAAAGGCAACTTGTAAGGAGGACTCCAGATAACAAGGAACCTTTATGATTGCACAATATGCAGCGCAAGCACCAGTCATATTACCTCTACAGGTTCGCTCGTCGAAGGTTGTGTGACCTTTTCTTTCTGTTTCCGGACAGCTTCGGGAAGTTGAGAAGCAGTCTCCCCAGCAATTGCAGAGAGAACCTTATCAACCTCCTCTTCAATCTCCTCCTCCATGTCCTCGCTGTCTAACGCTGAATCCATCGCATCATTCACCATTTCTTCCATGACACCAGCCTGTACCACCAACAACCATGAAGCCAGAGCTGGCACTGCTACAAAAAAGAACAAAAGAGAAACCTTTGGAAGAAGTCCAGTATACCTTTGTCATCTCTTTGCTGAATTCCTGCATAGTGGCAGCTACCTCTGGGGCTTTCATCAGGTTGTTGACAAGTTTCATCACTTCGGTGCTCTTGGACAGATGCCCTACTGTCCTGGTTGTAGCTGAAAGATTACAAAACACACCATATCATTAGTATAAACCTCAATTCTGATTGAAAAATTACATAGCCAAAGGAATCTACTCCCGACTCTTGATAAGCTCAATCATCCTAGATACAGAAATTCTTATTCTTCCAACTTCTGAGCACGTATCAAGGAATGATAATAGTTCATTTCAAGCTCAAGTCATAGGTTCACTGGCAATAGTACTGGCTCCCTATATTCATAAGCGAGCAAGCTTTAACACACATTCGGTAGCGGTAAGGAACAGAGTCTACATATTATTCTGCACATTCTGTAGCAGCAAGGAACAGAGTGTACATATTATTCTGCCTGGTATATTCATAAGCGAGCAAGCTTTAACACACTGGCAATTGTTCGTTACCTACGATCTCGCCGAGGTGCATGGAGATGGAGTTGAGCTGGGCCTTGTTCTCGTAGAGCCGGTTGACCGCCTTCCTTGACCGCACCAGCTCCTTGGCCAGCGCCTGCAAAAGGAATCATCATCAACACGGAAGGAAATCACAATTCACAACACATACACGCAGCACCGATGTCCACAGTCCAATCGATCGAGGCGTCTTCACGTGAGTAATACCTTGGCCGACCCGATGTCGTCGCGCTTGGCGGCCTCCCTGATGGCCTTCTCTACCTTCTTCTCCTCCTTCTGCACGTCTGCGACCCCCACACCCAAAGCAAAAATCCCCCATCAGTTCGTCGTCTAGACCTCTAACTCGTCTAGCTCTCATCTGCCGCAATCGAATCGGGGAGAGGAAGGGAACCTCGGATCTGGCGCTCGATGTTGCGGCCCTCGTTGCGGAGGCGGCGCTGCCACTCGCGCAGCTCCTGCTGCGGCGTCGGCTTAGGCTTCAGGAGGCTCTTCACCGCCTCCATCTCCGCCGCCCCGGCTGCTGCTCCGTCCCGGCTCGATCGATCGGAAGCAGAAACTGTGGGGGAGGAAGAGGACGCCAACGCGGAAGGAGCCTGCCGTGATTCTGCTGCAAAGTGGGAAGATGCGACTGGGCTGATGGGCCTCGCAGGTTGGCCCATATGCACTTACAGCGGGTATAAAACGAGAGTGGACAAATAGACGCTGGGCTCCATGGAGAAAATCATGTTTTGAAATTTCCAAAAAATCTGAAACAATTTCTGGATGTCGACAAACTGTATTCTACCAACGTGCGAAATCTAACATAGAAAGATTTTATATTTTGGACTGCACAAAAATAATAAACTCATATTATAAATTTTGTTACTTTTGTCATTTTGTGTAAAATTCCAGCCCTTCCAAAACTGTCAGATTTTGTTACTTTTGTCATTTTGTGTAGCCCGGAAAATGAAATATTTGATTTATGATTTTGCAAATTGATAGAATAGAACATTCTCTACATGCAGGATTTTTTCAATTTTTTAAAACTCATATTATAATTTTTGATTTTTTTTTTAAATAAAGGGCTTCATGGAGCTTGGTCTCCATTTGTGGTTTCCGAACAAAACTTACTAAGTACTTTTGATCATTACTAGAATAATACCGACCTTGTCAGAGGTTCGTTGCATTGTCATCTCGCCAAATGATGCATATTTTTCTTCCAAGATTTGTAAGGTGCCTGCATACTCCCAGAATGTCGCAACTTCGCAAGGAGGTACAAAGTGGGGATGAGAGTAAGGGTGGGAGGTTCAATTTTCCATTTTATTGTTACGATACAGATTTTTTAAATGAAATATCTTTTGAATCGATGGTCCGAATTATGAACGATTTTCACGGTTGCGTTCCTCGCGTCGATACTTTTGAAAAATGACATGTTGATAGGTTTTGGCGGATAAAAAGATTGTACTACTAAAACTAGTGTACTGAAATCAGATTTCAGCGTACTTATACTTTGGAATTTCAGTGTACTTTTGTACACCATGTCAGAATTTTGACGATTTCAGTTAGTATAGTTTTGTATTTTGGGTTTAATATACTTGTACTTTTGTACTTCGGGTTTATTTTTAGGTTTCAACGTACTCCGGGCGAAAATTTTGACGAACTTTTTTCCCGTTCAATGTAAGATGGGGTGCGGGCCGGGATCATCAACGCCGGATGTATATCACCGAGGTTACCTCGGTTAGAGAGGCATCTCCGATTCTTTGTCACCCAAGCTATTTCTTCCTTATTTGGAGGATCTTCGATGACCTTCGTGTGGGAGCCATGGACGGCGGCTTCCCAAGTGGCCATGTCCTCGCTAGAGCTGCCGTCGCCCGGGCCTGGAGGTCGACTAGTTGCAGCGGTGAAGAACTAGGCCTCGATTGTGTTCCTCCTTTTCATTTTAGGGGTTTGTTTGCAAATTTGGATGACCTAGTTGTAATTTCTAGTTTCTTTGGGATCCTTTCTGTATGTTTGTACGCAGCGCCTTTTAATGTAGTTTCCAGGTCCTTCGAGGCCATTCCCCGTTAAAGAAAAAGGACAACAAAAGTGGTAATTTCTAGTTATTCTTCTTTTTTTTCTTCTTATTCTTCCATCTTCTTCTTTTCTTAGCATGCTCATGGCTACCTCCACCTTTTCCTCCTCCTTCTTGTTTTTATCTTCCTTGTAGTGGAGCTTGACATCTTGGGCGGGGCAAACGACGGTGCAATTATCACTTGGAATGACCTTTCGATCAAGGATGGCTCGGCGGCATCTATAAGGGCCGCCCAAGACGGCTCCATGGACGTCCGGACCATCCAAGGCTCGATCGACCTTGTCCCGACAAACAATGCGCAACGAATAAAAATTCTCGTAAGGCTTGGAATTTATAAGTAAGTGCAATTTTCTCTACCTTTTCCATAAAGTTGTTTTTGAATTAGTTTTGAATGATTGTCCCATGAACTTTTCGATTAAGTTGGCATTGACATCTAGGCTTGTATAAACAAACTAGAATTTTACCACTGTATGGGGCCCCTACCAAACCAGTTAGTATTAGGCTAGTAAAAATTCTTAACATTCTCGGTAAATTGATCATCAGACAAAATATTTCATATTGTTAAGTTTTTTACCAGCTATAGCCTTTTTGAGAGAATTAACTAGATATAGCTAACCGGCCGGGATGGGTTAGCGATACCTTATGATACAAATAAGCCATAAGCAATATGTAACACAAAACTTCTGATAGGGGGGCATATGCCCCTATGTGAGTCTTCCTTTGAAGGGGTTCATCTACATTAGTAAAATGTTTAAAATGGTAAAAATCAACATTCGGTTGCTATGAAGTTGACTGAGATCTAAGCTAATTCTCATTTAACAAAAAATAAAATCCCTATTGAATTTAGCATGCTCATGGTACCTCCACCTTTTCCTCCTCCTTCTTGTTCTTCTTCTTCCTTGTAGTGGAGCTTGTCGTCTTGAGCGGGGCAAACGATGGTGCAATTATCACTTGGAATAACTTTCGATCAAGGATTGCTCGGTGGCATCTATAAGGGCCGCCAAAGATGGCTCCAGGGACGTTCGGACCATCCAAGGCGCGATCGACCTTGTCCCGACAAACAATGCACAACGAATAAAAATCCTCGTAATGCTTGGAATTTATAAGTAAGTGCAATTTTCTCTACTCTTTCGATAAAGTTGTTTTGAATTAGTTTTGAATGATTTCCCATGAACTTTTCGATTTAGTTGGCTTTGACATCTAGCCTTGTATAAACAAACTAGAATTTTACCACGGTATGGGCCCCCTGCCAAACCAGTTAGTATTAGGCTAGTAAAAATTCTTAACATTCCCGGTAAATTGATCATCACACAAAATATTTCATATTGTTAAGTTTTTCACCACCTATAGCTTTTTTTGAGAGAATTCACTAGCTATAGCTAACCGGCCGGGATGGGTTAGCGATACCTTCCGGGCTAGCTTATGATACAGATAAGCCATAAGCAATCTGTAACCCAAAACTTCTGATAGGGGGGCATATGCCCCCTATGTGAGTCTTCCTTTGAAGGGGTGCATCTACAGTAGCAAAATGTTTAAAATGGTAAAAATCAACATTCGGTTGCTATATGAAGTTGAATGAGATCTAGGCTAATTCTTATTTAACAAAAATAGCAATCCCTATTGAATTTAGCATGCTCATGGCTACCTCCACCTTCTTGTTCTTATTCTTCCTTGTAGTGGAGCTTGCCTTCTTGGGCGGGCGAACAACTTGGAATGACCTTTCGATCAAGGATGGCTCCGCGACATCTATAAGGGCCGCCCAAGACGGCTCCGGGGACGTCCAGACCATCCAAGGCACGATCGACGTTGTCCCGATGACCAATGCGCAACGAATAAAAGTCCTCATAATGCCCAGAATTTATAAGTAAGTGCAATATTCTCTACTTTTTCGATCAAGTTTTTTTGAATTATTTTTGAATGATTTTCCCAGGAACTTTTCGATTTAGTTGGCATTGACATCTAGCCTTGTATAAACAAACTATAATTTTACCACGTATGCCCCCTGCCAAACCAGTTAGTATTAGGCTACTGAAAATTCTTAACATTCCCGGTAAATTGATCGTACAAAATATTTCAAATTGTTATGTTTTTCACCAGCTATAGCCTTTTTTGAGAGAATTCACTACCTATTGCTAGCCGGCCAGATGGCTTAGCAATACCTTTTGGGCTAGCTTGTGATACAGATAAGCCATAAGCAGGATGGGTTAGCAATACCTTTCAGGCTAGCTTGTGATAAAGATAAGCCATAATCAATCTGTAACCCAAGACTTATGCCCCCTATGTGAGTCTTCCTTTGAAGGGGTGCATCTACATTAGCAAAATGTTTAAAATGGTAAAAATCAACATTCGGTTGCTATGAAGTTGACTGAGATCTAAGCTAATTCTCATCTAACAAAAAATAGCAATCCCTTTTGAATTTATTGATGATAAATGTATATTTATTTCATTTATGTTAGTTTTCTTCATGGAAACTTAAGAAGTCCTTATATTTAGTAGTAATGGTGTGTTATTTAGGGTCTTTGTTAATCATTTTTATAAGGGGGGAAGGGGCGAATGCGGCAAGGAGTACAACACTCGCTTACGGAGAGATAGGGATATAAGAATGAAAGGACACTGGATTGAGCTAGGGCTATAACTTAGCAATTGATGCATGTATAGAACTTGAGGAGGTAATGCTCTTAACTTCTACTTTAGTCCGATATGTTCATTGTTTAGGCTCTGGCCCTCTAGCTACCTCATCACATTCTAAACAAGTTACACGCACACACCCACAAACACCTATGCGCTAGTACATATGGCCCAAAGATAATCATCGTCTTGGCCAAACCAAACTACGCTAACAAAATGTCATATTGTCTCTCCACCATCTTGAGTTTTCACACCAACTAGTGACATATCTAGATTTATGGAGTTGGGTCTTAAAAAAAACTGAAGCAAAAATAATGTTGGAAATGGCAAAACTTTTGGAGGACCTAGTTGTAATTTCTAGTTCCTTTGGGGTCCTTTCTGTAAGTTTGTACGCACCGCCTTTTAATGTAGTTTCCAGGTCCTTCGAGGCCCGTTAAAGAAAAAGGACAACAAAAGTGGTAACAGTAAAGATGATCAGGACGTCACGAGAATATATATGAGATGAGATCATAAGTTATGATTCAAAACAGGACGCAGACACGGAAGGAGGTTGCAGCCTGCCGTGATTCTGCTGCAAAGTAGGAAGAAGCGCCTGGGCTGATGGGCCTCGCAATTTGGCCTGGGAAGGAGTTTTGGTTAGAGTTTGTTAGTGCCGATGAAGGCCACTTTATCCAAGGAAACTTTGGCCCATATGCACTAGCAACGGGCACAAAACGAGACTGGACAAATAGACGCCGAGCTCCATCGAGCTCTTTATTCTGACAAAAAAAAAATCAAAACACATGTTTTGAAGTATCAAAAAATCTGAAAAAACTCCTGGATGTAGACGATGTTGTACCAACATGTAAAATATTCTACAAAAGTAGACATTTGAAAGTAGTGAAGAGTGCAAAATTTTAACTCTTCCAAATATGTCAAATTTTAACTCTTCGGAGCGGTGAAGACCTAGGCCTTGATTGTTTTCCTCCTTTTCTTTTTTAGGGGCATGTTTGCAAAGTAGGAAGACCTTGTTGTCATTTATAGTTTCTTCATGGTCCTTTCTATAAATTTGTACACACCGCCTTCTAATGCAGTTTCGGCCCCGTTCAAAGAAAAAGTACAACAAAAAATGGTAGCCGTAAAGTATGATCAGGACGTCACGAGAATATATACGAAATGAAAGCATAACAGGGAAGAAGACACAAGTTGCACCTGTGTCAAACACGATGAGACAGTGATAATGCAAGACCGCATATGCACATTTTCGCAGGAAGCATTCAGCTATAGCATACACCCGATTCACTAGCAGGTGCCCCTCCATGGCGCAAAGAAGGCAGCGCTGTACCATATGGATGGATGATTCTCTTATCAATCAAGTGCGACGAGAAGCTGCTGTGCGATCGATTCTCAGCAACAGTACGTAGTAGCCAATAAATGAGCTAGCCTAACCATACTGTATCAGTATTTCACACAGTAATGTGTACTATGACTATAAGCTTGTGCAAGAATAAACAAACCAAGGTTCTTGAGTAGTTGAGTGTCGGCCAATGCCGCCAAATCGGGCAGGCTTGTTCTCCTGTTTGTGCCACGGCGGAGTGGGGCCGTCTTCCAGGGGAGTCAGCTAGTTCATTAAAATTAGTTAGTTAAATTAGTTAGTGGGGGTGCAAATGAACTATAGCTAAGCTAGGATGCACATGATATAGGTCAGTTAACGCATAGTTTTGGTTATATGATTACGTTAGGGGTTAGCTAGCTTAGAGCTAGCTTGAGGACGGCTCAACCAACACGATTACATCAACAGCGAAAGAAGATATCGAAGGGCCCAGCACGCCGGCCAGCCGCATGTTTGCATGTGCATGCTTGGAGCTCTTCTTTGTTGTGAGATGGAGCTTTTTTTTAATCAAATTAGTTAACCCCATGATCAACCTCTAACATGCACGTTCTTCCAAGAGCACGTCCAAATCACTTTTGGAATTTTGAGTGCACGCTATATCTGTAGATCATGGGCATACCGAAATCTAGCAAGATCGGTGCAGTTAGCCGTCGCAAAATGTACTTTCTTAATTACTCACACATGCATCTACAGGACGCAAGATTCACATAATCTCATCATGGACTAATGGCTAGTTTTTATTCAGAAAGGAAGGGAAATCGCTGACCTATGAATCGATCGATGCATGCGACAATCCATTATCATGAAGTAAACTAGTTTTTGCTTACATAACATAAGTTTTTAAAAGTACAAAGATTGTAAGGTTCTAACAACCATAAATAATATTACATATTGCAAGTATGCATTATCAATCCTATTGCTGGAACTGTCATTCACATTGGTTTGAACATGGTCGTGCCAACATCTCCAAAAGGTTGCACGCATATACGCAAAGTCCAACTTCCGCGCCTCCACGTGCTACAGTAAGGACAACGCGTAGAAATGAGACCATAAGGGCATTCTCTAACCGATCCCTCAAAAGCATTTAGAGGAGAGAAAAATCCATTTTTCTCCTCTAAACCACACCTAGCCGATCCCTTAAACTGTTTAGAGGAGAAAAAAATAATATAAGAGTCGCCCTTATATTTCGGCCGAGGTCCCTCAAATATACTGGACCATCCGGCTCTGGAGAAAAACCTTTTAGCCCCCTCCCCTCCCACCCGAGCCACCACATCTTCCCGCCTCCAGTGCCAATCTCGCGGTCGCGGGCCGCGACGCTCCCGAGTTTGGCCAGAATGAAACTGGAAGCCTCCTCCGCAGCCTCGCCCGCCATTGCCACCGGCGGGACGTCGTCGAAATCGACCCAGCCGGCGGCGAAATCGACCCCAACCCTAGCTCCGGCCGGATACAAGCCGAAAGAGGCTATGAAGGCACTTGCCGAGGCGAAGCTCGCCGATGTGAAGGGGAAGCTTGCCGATGTGAAGATGTCGACGGCCCTGGTGACGGCAGCTGGCCAAACCCTGGCTGATATGGCGGCGGAGAAGGCGACGAAAGAGGCCATGATACCGCTCACCAAGGAGGAGGAGGCGAAGAAAAAGAGGGCGGCGACGACACCGACGGCTCATACACCGTCTCTGGCCACCCCTACGCCTACTCGTCCGGCGCCTAAAGCCGTCGTCGCTGCCGCCGAAGGCCACGTGGCGAAGAGCTTGATGAAATGCCGAGGTAAAATTTGCGTTCTCCTTTACGTTTCGGTGATGGATTGCGACCGTTTTTTTTTGTGACAAAATCTTGTTGGTTGGCTAGATTCATTTCGAAATTAGAGAATTTGGTCACTCAAGTGACGAAAAAGGAGGATAAGGAGTTAAGTATAAGGAGGCGTTTCCTCCTCTAAATTATAAGGGATCGGCTATTGATGCCCTAACTAGCTAGGACCAAGGTTTTGAATTTGGTTTCCGAATGGCATATTCTTACCCGTAGACACTGGGTTCAGAGATTCTCGTGGTTACCAAAATATACAGACAGTTACTATTTCAAGAAATTTGCAAAAAAAATGATTCTAAACTAAACTATGGAATAAAGTGCTTCAAACCCAATGTTTCTGAACCAACGATATCTAGTTCACTGGTCTGCACTATTACTTCTCCTTCGGCTGATCATGTCTTCTATCCCCTCTGAAGCAAATATTTTGTTTCCTATATCAAAACTCAATACTTTCAAAAAACAAGGGGTACGATTAGACCTCGAACCAATGTTCTTGCCACCAAGAGACATGTGAGCACATGTACAACTCGAAATACATTGATTGTATTGACATTGTGCAAACTTAATTTCAAATAATCCAATTTTCGTCCGGTGAGATTATTTACGAGGGTGGCTGGAAAATGTAGTTACATGCAGCATCCAAAAATATCGCCCGGTAATCAAACCCATTGTTAGGACAGAACTACGTTCTTCTTCCTGTCCCTTGTCTTATTTCAACTAACCTTAGCTTGTTTGTTCTACTCGTCTGCAAGGGTCGGTTTTCTTGTCACCTCACTTGTTGAAATTAATATGCATACATTTGAATTGATTTGTAATCGTGATTTCTTAGTTCATCCTATGTATCAACCTTTCACTGCTCGCAATTTTTTTTTCCGAGACATAATATCCATGTGTATTTAAACTTTATCCTTGTGCTCAATAAAAATATATGGTGGTTGTACTGTTAACCCACCTAGAGGTAGGAACCTAGGAATCAAACCACAAATTTGACAACATGCGTGTCTCATTCAAGTGAGATATTCGTTCGGTGGGGGGGTCGGTTTCATCATCTTTAGGCTCCACATGCGAGTCACGTCTATAATGATGTGGTGAATCCTTAAGAGAGTCCGTTATGTTCGGTTAGTTAGTTGCGTCGCCTGCCATGCATGTGCTTGCCTGGTCGACCACAAGATTTTTGGCGAAGCTGCAAACTTATCCGTACATAATTATTTACCCAATTATTTAACACCAGAAAATGCTGTTCTTGTCCTAACTTTATTTAGGAGGGAGGTCATTGTCCAAATCATGGAAGGTGGTTGCTTTCTACGTACATGCATGTACGTGTGGATCGAGCTGAATAGCGATTTCCGACTTGAAATTTCAAACTCGCGACGCTTCCAATATTTAATACACGCCGGCACAATAAACGTACTGCCAAAAGGTTTTTCCGGCCATGACCATACAGTGGCTACAGCAAGGTCTTCGTCAAACACAGGGGCGGACTCAGACAAAAATTTCAGTGGGGGCAATTGTAATACAAATTCTATTATTTGTGAATTTTTTCCCTTCTAATATGAACAAAATGCACCAAAATTTTAAAAACTGAGTGGGGACCACTGGCCCCACTCAGCTATACGTAGGTCCGTCCCTGGGCAAACATGCTTATTTTTATAGGAAAAATGATTCGATCTTCTTATAAACCACTAGTAAAAATTGTGCCATTTTATTGATAATACATTATCCGGAATTCCAGATAAAACACAAAGTTATATTAAACTATATCAAATTCATGATGGGTATTGATAATACAGAATCCACATAAAAGACAAAGCTATATCAAAGTCATTCCAAGTCGTCAGCTCTATCTCCACCATTTTATCTTAAATTTGTTTCCATGCCTCCGGCGAAGAAATTGGGGAAGAACAAATGTACGTATGGTGGACAAATTTATATGAACTATTTCCATATTTCGGATCTAATACACATAGATGATATAGATAGTCAAAGTTTTGAAAGTTTGGCCGCAGAAGTTACTCTCAAATTACGTACCCTCCTTTCAGGATTTGGTCCTACTTTACAAGTTGCTCAAGTATATATTTTTTAATATATGAGCAACTTAGCATACAATTGAATCCACGAAAAGAGAAAACAGTTCATGACTGGAATAACAAATATTATACTAATCATGCGATCTACTAGTATAGTAGACATAGAGATCAAATCTACGGGGAAATAAACTATAGCATTATCTCGAACAGAATTACGTACATCACTGGAGGTCTCACCCATGTCAATGAAGAGGTTGCTGATGTCAGGAAAGAAGTCGTCTTGGGGAAGGGAGTCACTTCCCGTAGTCGCGCGAGCGCGCTCTCCAAAATCTGACCGCCATAATCAATGTTTATAAAAATATCATTAAATATATTTTCACATTTAATTAGTTTATAGATCAGATGATAGTCATAATTTTCTCGTATAATTGGTCAAACTTCACAAAGTTTGACGCTGACCAAAGTCAAAACGAACGGTAATTTGATCATCGTTGTGTAGCTTATGTTCGGTCATACTCGGCAGGGTATCTAGCTCTCCTTCTCTCCAACCACGTGAACAGTGTGTGTCCATGTGCTTATCACAAAAAGTTTGATAGGATTTGTGTGTACCTTAGGTACTCCGGACAGATTACACGCTAATTGCGGGCTAACTAATGGCATACCCTGTAGAGTCTGCAGTGAGCTTAAAGTGCCACATCTGCACGTACATTCTCTTCAATGTCATCCACGACTTAATCCATATCGATCGTCATGGCTTACATATCGTGGGGCGAATAGCTTCTATGCGACGTCGTTTCACGTAATCGTTCAAAACGCGACATCGTTTTCTGAAATAGCTCACGTGCGACGCCATCTCGTGGCTGAAATAGCTCTCGTGCGACAGTCGGGGCTTAACCGCAAGAGACAGGTTAGGGTTGGAATTATGTGAGCCTGGTGGGACCCCAACTAATCCACATCAGCAAAGGACCCACAGGAGCACCTCCGACCGTGGGACCCACCTCATCAGCTGGTAGAAAACAGAGACATCTCGCCGCCGTGCCAGAGCCCAACCCATCCTCTCGTCCCCTTCTTCTCCGGCGACAGCGCGCAGCAACGCCGGCGGTAGAGGTATGTCGTCGAGCTCCGCTTCTGCCAGCCTAAATGGCCGAGCTACGGTCCAGTACCGCTGGGAAGGTGCCCTGATTGCCCACGAACGGCGCCCCTGAAGCGGCGAGTCACCACGAGCGACAAGAATGGCAACGCCGGGCGCGAGTATGTGAAATGTGAGAGGAAACCAGAGCTGGAGAAGGTGAGATCTGAATTTCCCCTCTCCCAATTTCGTTTTATTTTCCTCAATTTTGAGTTTTCATCCGATTTGGGAATTAGAGTTCATATTTTCTTATTTTCAGGATGTGCCGACATGCGACAAATGTCCCATACAGTCAAATACAGTGTTTGTTCTTCAGTTAACGGTCATTTAACAGAGTGCAGACCAATGTCCCATTTTTGTTCATGGGACTATGTAAAATGCAAAGAGCTAGCACATGTTTTAATTGTCTTAGCTCAAAATGTAAATATTTGTTACTCTTATCAAAATGTTTGTCACTCTTACCAAGATGTTGTTACTCTTAACAATTTGTTTCACCTTGTCTAAATCAGCCAAACAAATTCAAACGAATTCACCTTGTCACCCTAGTGTTCCTATTGTTCTTCGTCTTCTTCAGTTGTGAGATGGAGGGTTGTAACTATTACCTCCTAGTGGTGGTAGATTTGTCGCAAACATAGGCATAGCCTAGTGGCAAGGGTTGATGCCTCCCTTTGCCCAACAAAGTTCGAGTACCCATGCTCGCAATTTAGGTGTTCCACATTATTCCTGATCCAGTAGCCTCGTGGGTCGGACAACTTACTATTATAAATTAATCTATAATAGTGAGTTGTCCCATACATTAAGATGTTGCACTGGGACAATTTTTTGAATTAATCTTCATATTATTTATTTTCTTTTGATTTTTTGTCTCGTCTGAATTCAACTTTGAACCAAAATTCAAATTTGAATCAAAATTCAAACTTTTACATGGTATTCTGCTAAGCTTGGATGTTGTAATGATTTCAAACTATTATGCACTTGTTTGATCTAACTAGGTCATCAATCTGAGGCATTTTGCTAAGTCCTGAAAAATGTGTTTCAAATGAGTTCCAAAGGTAGGGTAAACAGCCCCATTTTTAAGCAAGTTTTTTGTCCACCATGTCTAAATCAGCAAATAAATTTCTAGACTTGTGTTCTATCTATATAGTGTCATTGTGAAGTCTCACTATTTATTGAATTAATCTTCATATTATTTTTTTAATAATAATGGTTTAATTGCAAAATCATAAATAAATCAAGTTTCAACATGAAAATGAAAAACTAAGCCTGGATACTTCTTAGTCACTCCAAAATAAAGCTTTTGTGAGTTTTTTAAAATTTCATGTTCCACACCAAAACCACTTCTTTTCACACTTGAGAGTTCATAATTTGTTGAGATATCACACTGCATACATGAATATTTCGTTTGAATGTATCTATACCTTCTTTATCAACTTGACTTGTTAGTATATGACATACTAAGACCATGTACACAGGTTTTCATTTTTTTGATATTTTTTGAATTTTTTATACTTATTTTGAAATCGGTCAAACCTAAGTTTGACCAACATTTAAACAAGTTTCAAACATGAAAATGAAAAACTAAGCCTGGATCCTTCTTAGTCACTCCAAAATGAAGCTTTTGTGAGTTTTTTGAAAATTTCATGTTCCATACCCAAAACCACTTCTCTTCACACTTGAGAGTTCATAGTTTGAGATTTGAGATATCACACTACATACATGAATATTTCGTTTGAATGTATCTATACCTTGTTTATCAACTTGAGTTGTTAGTATATGACATACTAAGACCATGTGCACGGGATTTCCATTTTTTTGATGTTTTTTGAATTTTTTATGCTTATTTTGAAATCGGTCAAACTTACATTCAAACAAGTTTCAAACATGAAAATGAAAAACTAAGCCTGGATCCTTTTAGTCACTCCAAAATGAAGCTTTTGTGAGTTGCTTTTGTGAGTTTTTTGAAAATTTCATGTTCCATAACCAAAACCACTTCTCTTCACACTTGAGAGTTCATAGTTTGAGATTTGAGATATCACAATACATACATGAATATTTCATTTGAATGTATCTATACCTTGTTTATCAAGTTGATTGTTAGTATATGACATACTAAGACCATGTGCACAGGTTTTCCATTTTTTTGATTTTTTTTGAATTTTTTATGCTTATTTTGAAATCGGACAAACCTAAGTTTGACCAACATTTAAACAAGTTTCAAACATGAAAATGAAAAACTAGCCTGGATCCTTCTTATTCACTCCAAAATGAAGCTTTTGTGAGTTTTTTGAAAATTTCATGTTCCATACCCAAAACCACTCTCTTCACACTTGAGAGTTTATAGTTTGAGATTTGAGATATCACACTACATACATGAATATTTCGTTTGAATGTATCTATACCTTGTTTATCAACTTGAGTTGTTAGTATATGACATACTAAGACCATGTGCACAGGTTTTCTATTTTTTTGATTTTTTTGATTTTTTTATGCTTATTTTGAAATCGGTCAAACCTAAGTTTGACCAACATTTAAACAAGTTTCAAACATGAAAATGAAAAACTAAGGCTGGATCCTTCTTAGTCACTCCAAAATGAAGCTTTTGTGAGTTTTTTGAAAGTTTCATATGGTTTTGATTTTTTTAATTGTTATGCTCATTTGAAACTGTTCGAGGGATCTCACTTGATTTAAACAATGTATGTAAGCCATATTTATATTTTTTTTATAGTTACTATACGGTATTACAAGACTATGTGCGCAAGTGGCATATTGTTTTGATTTTTTTAATTAGTTATGCTAAACCCTAATTTAGTCAACCCACTCATATTTTTTCTTTGATTTATTTCACGGTGCGCCTCTTTCTTTGGGCCTTGTCGTCCGATCAGGCCATGGCCGCTCATGTTTTTTCTTTGATTTATTTCACTATGGGCCTCTTAACTTTGGGCCACGGCCCACCTACCGTTCCCTTTCTCAGGCCACGGCCCAGCTCTTTTTTTTTCCGACCGCCTCCCGTTCCCCTTCCCCTTCTTATCCACTGAAATGTGTCGTACCCTAGCTATTCCCACTCGCTCCAGATCTGCGCCACACTCGCCGCCGGCGACCAAAACCACGCAAACCAGCCCCGCCGCCGCAGATCCAGCCCCGCCGTGCGACGATGATGAGGCGTGGGGGTTCCAGCTCTCGCGGTGGCCATTCCGGTGGTGGAAACCGCTCCGACGAGGAGCGGAAGCAGCGGAAGCGGCCGGCACCCGCCTCTGACACCCAACGGGCGGCGCGGGTTGCTTCCGACGGCGGTCGGAAGCGCGGCGCACGCAAGTATACGAACTTCGGCCTCGCGCCGCCGCCTGCGTTCGCCCGACGTGAGGTGGAGGAGTACGACCGCCGTATGGAGATGGCGGCGGCGGCACGAGGCAGCCGCTACGAGCGTTGGCTTGGAAGCTCCTCCGGCGCGGGGAGCTCCTCCATCGCACGAGCACCGCTGCCGCCGCCGCCGCCGAAGAGGGAGGAGGAGGAGCAGCAGGACCTGGCACCGCGCGCCGGCCTTCTGCCCGGAGACAACGTCGACGACGGCGACCTCGACGGATCACCGCCGAGGTGATAGAGCGCAGCAAGGACCAGCAGCAACAGCTCGTCGCGCGCCGGGAGATGGAAGAGGAGCTCGACGAATTCCGCCTCCGGCAAGCTATCGAAGCATCCCGCTTTGACATGGGGGGCGCCGCCGACTCCGACTGAGCGGCGCCGCCGCACCCCTGGGGCTCCGGTGAGCCCAATTTTGGATCCTAGTTTAGGGGTAGGAGCAGCGGTTGGCGAACTACTCCGACCTTATCCTATGTAATTAGCGTATAATGCTATCGAACTACTCTGTGTGGCTTTTGATCCGACGAGCCCGCCATTCGAACTACTCCGTGTGTAATAGCATATCATGTTATCTACTATGTTTGCCTGAATCCGAGCCATTCGAACTACTCTGTGTGTTGCCTGAATCCGAGCTCCCAATTATCTGCTTTTATGTTTGCCCGCCTGAATCGGAGCTCGCCGGCGTTGCCGTGCTTCGTCGCTGGAGAAGAAGAAGAGGGAGGATGCGGGCGCAGGGGAGGAGGATATAACGGTCGTCGCTACTGTGTGGGTCCCATGCTGACGTGGATAAGTTGTGGGTCCCACCCGGCTTCCCATAATCCTAACAGAATGCGCTTAAGGGCCATGTCGTGCCTGGACTATTTGTGCTCACAGAGATGTCGCAGCAGAGAAATTCTTGCGAACGATGTCGCTGTGCAGCCAATTCGGTGGAAGGACGTCTCATAGGAGCTATTCGCCCGTGCTTGTCGGCTCTTGTGGCGTAGGCCGCGGCGGTGGACAGAATAACCGAGAGCAACGGCGAAATCGCGGATAGCCAGAAGAGCTTCTTGTACCTCCTCCCCTGGGGTTACATTGTGTCATTCATGTTAGCAACAACAGTACACGAAGCCCTAAAAAAACAGTACACGAAAATCGTGTGTTTTAAGGCTGGTGAGAAGAGAGTTTTTTAGTCTTCTTACAATGAACCGTGTGGCGAGGATGAATATAAGAAAAGAGCATCCAATGAAGAAGTTGCCCGGGTGCCACTGCCATTGGACAGCAACAGTCACGTTAGATACAGTCACGTTTTTTTAGTCTTCTTACAATGATTGTATTGACATTGTGCAAACTTAATTTCAAATAATCCAATTTTCGTCCGGTGAGATTATTTACGAGGGTGGCTGGAAAATGTAGTTACATGCAGCAGCAGCGAAAGATATCGCCCGGTAATCAAACCCATTGTTAGGACAGAACTACGTTCTTCTTCCTGTCCCTTGTCTTATTTCAACTAACCTTAGCTTGTTTGTTCTACTCGTCTGCAATGGTCGGTTTTCTTGTCACCTCACTTGTTGAAATTAATATGCATACATTTGAATTGATTTGTAATCGTGATTTCTTAGTTCATCCTATGTATCAACCTTTCACTGCTTGCAATTTTTTTTGTTTCGAGACATAATATCCATGTGTATTTAAACTTTATCCTTGTGCTCAATAAAAATATATGGTGGTTGTACTGTTAACCCACCTAGAGGTAGGAAACTAGGAATCAAACCACAAGTTTGACAACATGCGTGTCTCATTCAAGTGAGATATTCGTTCGGTGGGGGGGTGTTCCCGTCGGTTTCATCATCTTTAGGCTCCTGTCCACATGCGAGTCACGTCTATAATGATGTGGTGAATCCTTCGAGAGTCCGTTATGTTCGGTTAGTTAGTTGCGTCGCCTGCCATGCATGTGCTTGCCTGGTCGACCACAAGATTATTGACGAAGCTGCTAACTTATCCGTACATAATTATTTAACACCAGAAAATGCTGTTCTTGTCCTAACTTTATTTAGGAGGGAGGTCATTGTCCAAATCATGGAAGGTGGTTGCTTTCTACGTACATGCATGTCCGACTTGAAATTCCAAACTCGCGCCTTCCAATATTTAATACTCCCTCCGTTCCATTTTAATTGACTTCCATTTGTCCACATGTAGATGTATCTAAACATGTTACAAGTATAGATACATCCACATGTACACAAATGGAAGTCATTTAATTTGGAACGGAGGGAGTACATGCCGATACAATAAACGTACTGCCAAAAGGTTTTTCCGGCCATGACCACACAGTGGCTACAGCAAGGTCTTCGTCAAACACAGGGGCGGAACCAGACAAAAATTTCAGTGGGGGCAACTGTAATACAAATTCTATTTTTTGTGAATTTTTTCCCTTCTAATATGAACAAAATATACCGAAATTTTAAAAACTGAGTGGGAACCACTTCCCCACTCAGCTATACGTAGGTCCGCCCCTGGTCAAACATGCTTATTTTTATAGGAAAAAGGATTCGATCTTCTTATAAACCACTAGTAAAAATTGAGCCATTTTATTGATAATACATTATCCGGAATTCCAGATAAAACACAAAGATATATTAAACTATATCAAATTCATGATGGGTATTGATAATACAAAATCCAAATAAAAGACAAAGCTATATCAAAGTCATTCCAAGTCGTCAGCTCTATCTCCACCATTTTATCTTAAATTTGTTTCCATGCCTCCGGCGAAGAAATTGGGGAAGAACAAATGTACGTATGGTGGACAAATTTATATGAACTATTTCCATATTTCGGATCTAATACACATAGATGATATAGATAGTCAAAGTTTTGAAAGTTTGACCGCAGAAGTTACTCTCAAATTACGTACCCTCCTTTCAGGATTTCAGTTCATGACTGGAATAACAAATATTATACTAATCATGCGATCTACTAGTATAGTAGACATAGAGATCAAATCTACGGGAAAGAAACTATAGCATTATCTCGAACAGAATTACGTACATCACTGGAGGTCTCACCCATGTCGATGAAGAGGTTGCTGATGTCAGGAAAGAAGTCGTCTTGGGGAAGGGAGTCACTTCCCGTAGTCGCGCGAGCGCGCTCCCCAAAATCTGACCGCCATAATCAATGTTTATAAAAATATCATTAAATATATTTTCACTTTTAATTAGTTTATAGATCAGATGATAGTGATAATTTTCTCGTATAATTGGTCAAACTTCACAAAGTTTGACGCTGACCAAAGTCAAAACGAACGGTAATTTGATCATCGTCGTGTAGCTTATCTTCGGTCATACTCGGCATGCAGGGTATCTAGCTCTCCTTCTCTCCAACCAGGTGAACAGTGTGTGTGTCCATGTGCTTATCACAAAAAGTTTGATAGGATTTGTGTGTACCTTAATTAGGTACTCCGGACAGATTACACGCTAATTGCGGGCTAACTAATGGCATACCCTGTAGAGTCTGCAGTGAGCTTAAAGGGCCACATCTGCACGTACATTCTCTTCAATGTCATCCACTACTTAATCCATATCGATCGTCGTGGCTTAGGGCATCTCCAGCCGTTCGGCCCCCCCAGGTTTTGGTGCGGCGTCTTTTTGCGTTTGCGCCGGCGCTATTTAGGACCTTGGGGGCGAAGTTTCCACTCGTTTCGGCCCCCAGAAAACACAAATCAACATAATTTTAAAGTTCTCATTCCCGCCGTAAAAAACGGCCCGAGTTCGGCGATCGAAACAGCCACAGTTGGGCGATCATGCAAAAAAGCCATATAGTTCGGCGAATGGATCAAGCCACAGTTCGGCGATCTGGTGAAATGGCCACATTCGACATGCTGCTGCGCAGATCAGATCAGATGGTCGCCGGCGACACCTCGGCAACCTCGGCATCCTCGTCGACATCGATGGGCGTGGTCGTCGGAGCAGGGGCAGAGGTCGGAGTGGCGGTAGGCTCGGCGGTAGGCGGCGGCGTGATCGTGGCCGAGCTCGTGTCACCTGGAGTGGCCGATCTCGTGTCGTCCGCCGTCGCAGTCGCCGTCGCAGTCGGGGTCGGGGCGGGGGCCATCTGGCTGAGAATCACGCGCCGCTGCGCCATGAACCACGCCCTGACCTCGGTGTCCATCGCCTCCGGGTTGCCTCCCATGAGGAAGGCGAGGTCGTTGTTCCTCTTCTTCGCCGCGGTGTTGGTCTTGAGGAGGTCGAGCTTGATGCCCTGGTTGGCCATGAGCGCCTTCCACCTCGCCTCGTTCTTCTCCTCTCTCGCCGTGGCGTGGGTTTGAGCGTCGGCGATGCAGGTGTCGATGGACGCTTGGAGCTTCGCGGCTGCTGACGCCGCGTCTCTCGCCGCCTTGGGTTTCTTGTGGCCATCAGGACGCCCATCTGCCGCACCAGCCGCCGGCGCGTCCGGGACATATGCCTTGCCCTTGCCGCGAGAATGACGCACTTGCGCCCACTTATCGCACCCCTCGATGACGATGAAGATGTGAAGGAACTTGAAGTCCGCCTTCTCGTCGTTGCGGTACATGTCGAACATCCGTTCCATCTACATGTGAAACCGGCCCGAATGAGCAAACCGGCGAAGTCAAAAGGGAAATGACGACGGGAAAGAGCTCACCTCCATCTCGTAGTTGTTGCCGCTCTTCGGCCGATTGGCGACCTCCTCTTGAATGCCATGCCATTTGTTGCAAGCGTGCTGGATGTTCGACCAATGGTTGGCCATGGCCTTCTCGCCGCGCAGAGTGACGCACAAGGAGTACTCGGGGTCGATCATCCGGCGCTCATCGTATGCCAACTTGACCCTCTTCCAGTAGTTGTCCATGTTCTGGTTGGCGCCGACGATCGGGTCGAGGCTGACCGTCTTCCATGTTTCGGCGAGGAGAACATCTTCCTTCGCCGTCCACTTGATGCGCGGCTCAACGGGGGGCTACGGCGCCTTCGGCACCTTCTTGGGCCGACGGCCGCCGGCTTCGTCCCCCTTGGCCGGTGCCTCGCCGCCGCCAGAGCCGCCGGACTCCCCGCCGCTTTGTGAGAAAAATTCCCCACCTTGCGAGAGAAAGCCTGGGCATGCTGCCGTCGCCATCGAGCCGGTGGTGATGATCTCCTCCATGAAGGAGTCGGCGTGCATTCGGCCGAACAGGAGGCGGGGGTCCTGCTGAGGGGCGAAAGGGAGCGCGCGGCGAAGCGACGGCGAGGTCAAGTAGCCCGACGAAGCGTACATCGCCGGAGGAGGGTGGGGAAATGCGACGTTGGGGTTGAAGCCACCATGGGGGTCTGCATCGGCGTACCCAGGGGAGGAGTAGCGGTGCGGGGACACGCTCCAGCGCGGCGACGGGGATGGAGAGTAGCCGGTCGGCGATGCGACACTGGCTTGGCTGGCCCATCCGGCGAACTGGGGATGAGGAGGGAGGCCGATCCTCAGCTTGGCCGGCGGCGCCGGAGCCGCAGCAGCAGCCGGTTCCTCCACCGCCATCGCCGCCTCCTCTTCCTATTCTTCTTTGGCGGCAGCCTTGGCCAGGCCCTCGGCCCAGAGCTTTTCACGCTGCCTTTTCTCCCTCGCCCGGCGCTGGGCGTTGTCGGACTTCCGGCGCGCTTCGTCGGCGATCCACCTGGCGTTGGTCCAGCCTGGCGGCCTCTCCCTCGGCGCCCTTGGCTTCCTCGGCTGCGTCTTCACCTCCAAGGCGGCGGAGGGCGCGGCGACGGCGGCGACGCGGGGGCCGGTGAATTTGCTGGGAGCCATGGCGGGCAGATCTGAGGGAAATGGCGGGATTGGCCGACGGGGAGGGTGTATGTGGGGGCGAAAATGGAGGGAAAGAGCAAAATTATGGAGGGAAGGGCAAAATATGGAGGGAAAAACCGCTGTTGCTCGCCGACAGGTCTGGCCCACGGACGCCTTTTGCCCCCCTAAGCGAGACCCGGCGCGCTGGGTTTGGCTTGGGTGCGCCGGCGCAAAACGGTGCTAAAAACGGCGCAAAGCGGCGCTAAATAATGTTCTGAGGGGGCGACTGGTAGAAAACGGCGCAAAGCGGCGCTAAAAAGACCTCCTGTGGCGCTGGGGGACGGCTGGAGATGTTCTTGCATATCGTGGGTCATACTCGGTAGGGTATATACGTACATCGTAGCTAATGATTGATAGCACACTCTCCTGTAATTTCCACGCTAGCTACATATAGCCGCATGTGACGGGTCATGGCTCATGGGTGACGACGACGCACCAACACATTGTGCTTTATAATAATAATGAATTGATTAGTAAGCGTCAGGTTACTTTCATGCATGCTAATTTGCTAATCAGTAACTGATGGTGGCAGTACTACTGGTTATTTAGCCATCAGTTAGTCGATCGTACTACTCCGTACATGATAAGAGTATGTAAATAGCTTGTTCCTTCCGTCAGAAGCAATGCCACACTAATGGAAAAAATGTCCAATTGCATAGGATGAATTTTCATGTCATTTCGGCGTTAAATTCAGGTTAGGTGCCGTCCAGCACTAGCACGTACCAGCCGGCCGGCCAGTAACCGAATTTCAGCCTCGGGCTTAACCAGCAGACAAGTTAGGTCGAAAAGGTTTTCGCCGTCAAATTGGGAAATGATGCACAAAACACGGGGATCGAATTCTGTGATTTGCCAACGACGGCAATTGACGACTTTTGAGGAAGGTCTGACAGTTACATATTTGCACTGAGCATATATTCTCGCAAAAAAAAATGCACCAAGTTATAGAGAGGGCTGGGTCAGCTAGTAGTTCCTTAAATCGAGATGCGTGTTTAATTAAAATGGTCAAACGTTTGGGCAGAATTTCCTGATTTGGTCTAGGCAAACTTGGCTGTGCAGAGATACCGGGAATTGCCATTTTTGTGAAACACGCGCATCGCATGGTCGCAAAGTTGACAATATATCTGCATCGCCCCCCTATCTTCGGCAAGTAAAAAATCGTGATGTCATGTGTCAACTTACTAATAGAAGCTCATGATCATCATCAGTACGTCTCTGATCGATCACCTGTGTATAAAAGCGATCCTGGCCGGGATTATCTAGCACCCAGGTGAGGTGGGACCCATCCCACCTCCTATATATAGCCGGCAGCTTGGAGTAGAACTGCAAACACACACACACGCCACTCTACTCGAGCTGGATCACACTCCACCGCACCACACTTAAGACATTTCCAAAGAAAATTAGGATGGCGATGAAGCAGATTAGGCCTGACGCGATCACTAGTCGTCTCCGAGCAGCAGCAGTGCTGGGAGCTGTCGTGATGCTGCTGCTTCATGGGTCGGCCGAAGCGCAGCCTTCACCAGGGTACTACCCGAGCTCCATGGTGAGGTCCATGCCATTCTCGCAGGACTACAGCATCCTGTGGGGCCCGCAGCACCAGTCCCTCTCCCCGGACCAGACCGCGCTCACCCTCTGGATGGACCGCTCCTCAGGGAGCGGGTTCAAGTCGAAGCATGCGTACCGGAACGGCTACTTCGGCGTCTCCATGAAGGTCCAGCCGGGCTACACCGCCGGCGTCAACACCGCCTTCTACGTCAGTACCCTTTGTCTTCGTCAAGATCATCGATATGATCCATTTTTCTATCTTCGATTTCAGAACTGATGTACTAACAAAAACTCCTTGATTTGCAGCTGTCGAACAACGAGGTGTACCCGGGGTACCACGACGAGATCGACGTGGAGCTGCTGGGCACCATCCCCGGCGAGCCCTACACGCTCCAGACCAACGTGTACGTGCGCGGCACGGGCGACGCGCACCCGATCGTGGGTCGGGAGATGCGGTTCCACCTCTGGTTCGACCCGGCGGCGGCCTACCACCACTACGCCGTGCTGTGGAACCCCGACGAGATCGTCTTCCTCGTCGACGACGTGCCCATCCGCCGCTACCAGAAGAAGGTGGAGGCCACCTTCCCGGAGCGCGAGATGTGGGCTTACGGCTCCGTCTGGGACGCCTCCGACTGGGCCACCGACGCCGGCCGGTACAGGGCCGACTACCGCTACCAGCCCTTCGTGTCCGGGTTCAGGGGGTTCAAGGTCGCCGGCTGCGAGGTGGGTGCGCCGGCCTCGTGCAGGCCCACGCCGGCGGGGCCTGGAGGCAGGCTGAGCGCGCAGCAGAGCAATGCCATGAGGTGGGCGCAGCAGAGGTCCATGGTCTACTACTACTGCCAGGATGGCTCCAAGGATCGCTCCAACTACCCAGAGTGCTAGCTCAACTGCTCAAGTTCAGAAGCTCGCTCGAGACAGCGGCAATGGAGGAGCTGCCCTTCCGTTCCGTTCTGGTAATGGTTGAGGCGTACGTATACCATATACGTGTATAGCGTGATTGGTTCGGTTGTGTGTATGTGTGTGCGAGGAGAGGAGGAGCAGCTGCCGGATGTGGTGGCTCACACATGTCTAAGTTATTGCTATTGTGACTGAACCTGTAATCTGCAGCCCTTAATACTTGGCTGCAGAGAAATGGTTCGAACCGACACAACAGTAGTACGGTTCGGTTGAATACATGGGAAACCTACATGTTTTCCAGTAGATCCTATACAGTATATGTTGGTTGTAGTTCTGTCATACATACCTTACACATTTTGCCCCGAAGGTGAGCTTGTTCACGTTGCCACTGGCACATGACAAATGTGTCACTGTAACGAATTCGAACTAACGAAAAATTATGTGTAAAATTGACTACATATACGGACGTATTACATCCGTATGAGATGGAAAGCTGACCAGAAAAACCAAATTCAGACATTCCATTCAATCTGATGCATCCGAATAGTCTTTTTTTTTACCGGGATCCGAATAGAGTCTGTCCGACACCTCTGCCAAATATGTCAAAGGCCTACCTAGTCTGTTGGTTTTTTCCTTTAGATTCGATACGATGTGATTTGGAGATTTGTTATGTGTCGGCGGTTAAGTTTAATGATTCAGGATGCAGCTCTTTAGTAGGATATGCTGAGATTGTATACTTGTTCTGAATAGGATTGAATTGTTTTGTACATAATGATTTTTAATTTATTTTACCAGCCCAATGGTTGAAGATAAAGATCAACCAGTCACAAGTGAGCCTAGAGAAATGGAGGTGCATAAAAAAAAGCTCAGGCCGGCATGTCCGAAGCTCGAGATGTACATGGCCGTAGTAGTGAACCTCCAGAAGTGGAGCGGCATGAAGAAGGAACCATCTCATGCCATGTCTGAATCACAAGATGACAAACAAGAATCAGTTCTGGCCATGTCAGCCACGCCATAGCCCATAAGTGTCAGACACGCTTCTTAATGCCTGAATCCTGCTACTTCTGAACATGAGAAACTATCTCATCCAACTAGTTTCATAAACAACAATCAAGATGACAAAATATCTCATGCAGCTAATTTCTGAAAACGTATGTATCTTACTGTTTCCAGCATAGACAACTCACTAGATCAAAGTAGAAGCACATGGCATACCCCATCTTAATGCCGTATGTAAATCTCTGATCCCTTAGGACCAAGGGAGCAGATAGTCGACTAAATCATACACTCTAGCACCAACTTGTAAACTTAAAATTCTCTCTTCTGTACAAGCACGAGCTTACTTTGATACTGTCGAGCTTTTGCCACTGCAGTCAGACTACTAGTTAATAGCGCCCTTGAGTGCTAGCAATGCAGCTCCGTACGCCGCCTCGGTCTGCTCGCCTTCCGGACCGGCACACCGAGCACCCTCTCCCGAATCACAGTCCACTTCTCGTTCCGCGCTCCCCCTCCCGCCGTAAACACCTCCTCCACTGCAGTCGCGCCAATCTCCTTGAGTAGGCTGTACCCATTGGCCTGCAAATGCAGCAACATTTCATCCATCAGGTCGTGAGCGTACATGGGTCAGATTTGGAGCCTTGAAGCACAAAAATTGATGCATGACCTCGATCCGCGCGATTGATTCTAAGATGCCATGCAGATACTCGGCGTCGCTGTCAGGACGAGGGTGCAGCCTTGGCACCATGCCAGGGTCGGACACCGGGAACCTCTCGCCTTGCTTCGGCAGAGGATAGTAGTCGAGAGGAGAAGGGACCAACGGGTCAATGTCCCTGCTCAATGCTACCAGTTGTTCGTCGGTGAAGAGCTGCCTGAGGACCGCTCCCCCGGTGTTTGACGCCCCGCCGACGAGCCACATGTCGTCGAGCCGGTGGCTGTACACGCCGAACCTCGCGTCTTCCACGCGGACTCTGCTGAGGAGCTTGATCGCCATGGTTGAGCCCAGTGATGTGACCTAGAATTTAAGATGATTCAATAATAACACTTGGCGGTATGGTACTAGTAGCATGTCGATGGCTGTTTGCACCGTAGAACTCTTACAGCTTTTCCTGGTTCAGTGGTGCGGGCTGCAAGAAACGCAGCGATGCTGTCCGTAGTTCCGGTACAGACGACACACTTCTTGGAAAAGCCTGAAAATAAAAAAATGTTTGTGCATTTAGTTATGCAGTAAAGATGAGAAAAAGATTTGTTCTATCAGTTGGTCCAGCAGCCAGACACTCAGGGTAACAATGTTGATCAGGTGACAAAATGGCAACAATTTCGGATCTAAACAAAATAAAACCCACACAAGCACATAACGCTCCGACAGTTAATGTCCTCTACTAAGATTAACATGATTGAGATTTGAAAGATTTGTTATGGAAGATGATAAAGTACACGAAGTGACTGTTTTACCAAATTGTGTGCGTAAGTCTTCCTTGATAGGGCCAATGGGAGCTCCTGGTGCTCTGACAGAAGGTAACATGTGCGAATATGGTTGTGCCATCAACCAGCTCGGGTAGGAGTCAATCTCTGGATCATACCCCAACTGCAACACAGACAAGAACACAAATCTCTGACAAAATGTTGGCAATACTCTTTGAGGTTGCTTGCTCTACAAAAATTGCAGAGTTTAAACTAGTTACAGGCTTACTACTGCCAATAGTGATCCCTTTATTTGGCAACTGACTAATGCATGTAATCTATCCATCTCCTAATAAATTCATTAGACATTTCCCTTTCCTTAATCTATGTACCTTTTGCAGGAACTCCAGAGACAAGAGAATCACCTTCAGAGTATTGTTGTAATCAGAAACACCATATTCTCCATGCAAAAGCCAGAGCAGCCAATCCGATTGATGCATCAGCATCGCCGAATCATGGCCACCATTCGAGTTCCACCACGACACAAGCTTACACAGGGTGGACGAACCAGAGCACACCGTGTGGTTCACCGGAGCGATCGATTTGACCGCGGGAAGCGCATCGGAGAAGCTCTCGTTGTACAGGAACGGGCCAGCAAGAAGCTCTCCATTGTTTCTGCTTGATTGCATACGAAGGTTACATAAATTAATGTAGAATTGCACTGTGAGTCGTACATGACTAATTGTCCGTGCATTGCTGTGTAAGTTCCTGCAAACCTGTCGATTATGAGAGTGGTTGCTGAAGTCCCATCAATTGAAATGGAGGATATGGATGGCCTGTAAATGGACGGGACGTCACCGAGAAGGTGGAAGAGTGTTTCTTTCCAGGAGCTTGTCCAGTTTGCGGCATTGCCAACCTGCCTAGCAAATCCAATCAAAGGACATAAAGGATCATCAGTCAGGAATTACGAAAGATTTCTCATTTAGTATTTACTCTGCACATGTAGCCAGATTACCGGTGGGTAAGTTCTTTTGCCTTCGGAATGGATGTCCCCTTGCCTGTCAATAAGAGCATATCTGGCGCCTGAAGTTCCGAAGTCTATCCCAAGATACAAAGGCTTGCTGCTGGTTTCGTCATGGATGCCGAGATTCATCCTGATTCTTGATGTAAATGTAGTACTCAATGCCCTTCTCAACCTCGGCAATCCTGAAATGTAAGAGCCCAAACATGAATGAAAACATAGTAAGTACAACTGAGTCAGCTGTTGACTGTTGTCGCCATATCTATTCAGAAATGAAAATCTGTATTTCAGTAGTAACAGGGTAAGTATTATCGATGCACTGAATAACCTCGTTCTGCAGGAAGTTGAGAGAACGGCTTAGCGGAGAGACTGGAAATTATCATGGTTTGATGAAGCAATGGTTGATCGTTTTGCTGCAGGTACAAGGGGGAGGGGCGTAGTGGAGAAGAAGATGACAGGCCGGAAGGATAACGAACCTCTGGACACCACACAGGAGCCTTTAGAGTGGTCCAGGCGACCGAAAACGACGTCCAAGCGCAGCAGCCTAGTCAGTATAGATCACTAGATCATGTGTCGTATTCCACGGCAGGAATCAAGCAATTCCGACCACCGGCACATCCGACCTCTGGCCGCCGCCACGCCGGTCGGAGCTCCGTCCAGATGGCCACCGATTCCAAGGCCGCGCCTCTTTCCAGCTCCGGCCGCCGTCGAGTTGGTTGGGTGGTCGGTTTTAGTTTCCTCTAGCCTGTGAGGGAAACCACCACGCCGGCGAGCTCACCGGAGAAGACCTCGCCGTATAAGGAGAGCCCATCGGGCGCTGTCGAGGGCTGGGGAAAGGGCCGCTGGGATCTCGGAGGACCTCACCGAGGGATATCGACAGTGGGCCATGGCCCGTGGGTGAGTTGGGGCCATTTGTGCCATCGGGCCTGGGACACAGACAAGAAAGTCTACTGGTTTTGCTGCTAATAGCTGTTTTTTTAGATACTATAAAAAAAAGCTGTTTTTTTAGAACAAAGGCACTAAGTGTCCAGCTTTAAATTAATAAAGCCACAGAGTTTTACAAAGTACTAGGCCCAGGGCCACGACAGGAGCTGGAGTTTGAAGATAAAAGCGTTTAGCACTTAACTATTACAAGCAGGGCATGGCACAGCGCTAGCTTAAGCAGTTTGACCTTACACTAAGGTAACAAGACAGCGGGAAGAAGTAAGAAGACGCCGACGAAGAAAGGACACAAAAAGCAGGAGCAATTCTTCAGGTTGCTGCAGAAGAAGATGTCGGAGGCTCAGCAGTCAATCTCTAGAGTTGGCGTAGCTCCGCGATGATCATGTCGATGAGGGGTAGGTCTTTAGACTTGGATAGCGGCCTCCATTGCTACATAAGGATACCAATTTTGAAAAAGTAGTCAGCAGGTTGGCGTGGAACCACCCCTTCAATAGCAAGTTTGTTTCTGAAATTCCATAAGGCCCAGCAAGACGCAGAGAACAAAAGCCAAATGAATTCGCGATGTTTGTTGTTTAAAGAAAGCAAGATCAACCACCACTGGTCAAAAATTTGAGGATTCCATTGAACAGCAAAACATTGACAGAAACCACTCCAAACAAAGGAAGCTAATGCGCAAGAGAAAAAGATGTGGTTAGTGTCCTCCCACTCTCCACACATGGCACACTTGCCATCAGATGGACCATGTCGCAAAACAAGTTGATCTCCAGCCGGCAAACGTCCTCTGGCCAACTGCCATAGGAAAATCTTAATCTTGAGCGGAGTTTTCGCTGACCAAAAGAAGCTGGGAACTAGATTGTCATGGACCTGCATCATTTTGCGATATAGGGAAGAGACGTGAATTTCCCCGAGGGTTCTAAGGCCCAACTGACCGTGTCTTGGTGTAAGGAAGGTTCCAGGTGCCCCAATTTCAATTTGGAGTTGGTTCCACTGAACCAACTCTTCTTCCACATAAGTACGTTTGAAGAAGAGGCTCCAGCCGGTACCAATATGAGCTTGAGAAATTAGCATCTCAGTCTGGAAGTGATTTGAAACTGTCTAGGGTATTTGTTGGAGAGGGGACCCTCCCCTATCCACCAATCTTGCCAAACGAGGATTTTGGAGCCATCACCAAAGTGATACTTGGCTCCCACTTTCATTTGTACCGTTGCTTACAACTAAATTTCTTAACCTTGTAAGAAAACCACTAAATTTTCAATAAAAATCGTGTAAAGTTTCATTCGTAAATTAGAGTGCTCGTAGAACTGGTACTTCATTTGCTATAACTCACACAATTGATAACCTATTTGATATGATTCTTGCTGCAAAACATTAAACTATTCGAACGAGTTTACCAAAGTAGCTGAGAGATAGTTAAATTCTTTCGCAACTTTTTAGGCCAGTAACACAAACCACTACTCCAAGCCTACAAGGCCAAACTCCTGATCCGAAATTTTGGGAGACCCCGCCCAATCAGATTATCTTTCCAAAAAAAATCATTTATTTGAACAAAGTAGGTCAGAGGGTAACCTAATAATGACCCACTTACATATTTGGTTCCTAGGGCGACACAAGAGGCAATCTTGTCGCCGCTAAATTGATTCCCTCCTCCATGCTCTCCTCCTTGTCGCTACCGATGGTCGCCATTGGGCAAAGCCTCTGTGGCCCGGCAGGGTCTACCTGGCTAGTCACGTGGTGGTCATGGCTATGCTCTAGAGGACTCTGCATGCCGACGCGCGCGTCCTGTTGGGTGGCATCCTCTAAGCTATATGTGCAAGGCCTTCGAAAATGGATAGCATCAGAAGCGTTCAACGATGTGTGTGTATGCGTCGAGCCAGAGTCTTGGCGATTAGGGACGTGGTCACGATGGTGCTTATGGATTCTTTGGCTCCCAAGTCCCAACCAAGATGGTGATAACGTTTTCCCTGTGCTACGACGATTTGGTGATCTCCTCTATTTGTCCATGAATTCCCCTTTTGCTCTGTCAGACCATGATACCCCGACCATCGTGTCGATAACCTATTGATTCGGGTCTAGTGCGGTGGTGTGAGTAGATATGGTCATGGCACTTTTCTATATTATCTTAAGTGATGTTTAGGATTAGAAATTTTTTGTTTGTCCCTTCATTGAGCATTTTTACATGTTTGGATGGTTCTTGTCTATAAAGTGTGCATTTTATTCAAATGCAACAGACTTTTAATGATTGGCAAAATGGATTATGTCCAACATAATGGATTTCCTCTCGTGTACGGCTTGTTCTTATCAACTACATGCTTAATAATATTGTTCTATATCTGATGTCTTTCTTTCAAGTGTCAAAAGAACTTTTGCAGAGACTATAGTATTTTAGATCCATATTTTATTGGAAAGCGAGAACAAAAACTAGTTAAATGGGCAATTTTTGTCATGTAAAACACCAATGAAGGTTAAGAGTGCATAATTTCAAGTGAAAAACCTGGGTCTCCTCAAGAAAATGGTTATATAAACTTCTTAGTGATGCCAATGTATGTAAAGACCTTCTACGTACATAGGCTCACCAGAATCTTTTAGGTCCATTGAAAACCTCTCAATACTCTCATTTCCGAGCTGATTTAATGAAGGCCGGGATACCCTTTTCAGTTTGGAACCTTTTTTCTGTATAGGATTAGTCCCCAAAGATGTTTAGGAAACACACTACCTTGTTGGGGAATAGACCTTCGAAACCTTAATACCCTAGTATTTTTTGCAATTGTTAGGCAAATGTATGCTAAAATAGCCGAGGATTCTAGGAGTATCTCCTCCAAATGTAACTCTTTGAAGTGATGTCATTGGACCTCATGTTGCAGCATTGACTGCTTTATTGAGTCGACTATTGTTCATCCACCTTGAGCAATGTAGAGATGAGTTTAGATGGAATCTCCACCAAAGTGGAAAATTCTTTGTTAATTTGGAATCCCTTGCTTTAAAAATATGTGATGCTCACAAGAACAATGCGAGATTGTGGAAGCTAAAAGTCCAACTAAAAATTAATATTTTTCTTCGGAATCTTACGAGAGGTGTAATATTTAGAAGAGAAACCTTGCTAATAGTACTTGGAATGTGAGTAAAAATGTTTCTTCTACCACCATGATGAGTCAATTAAACACCTCCATTTAGTCCAAATTTACTTGAGAGGCATGATCCATTGTTCAAGTGGCTTCCAACTTGTATCCACCATTAGTGTGTCAAACATGTTCGGTAACTAGTTGCGGCGAATTCATAAGAAATGTACTTACTATATCCATTGTTCAAGCTTGTTTTGCGCTCTCTTTGGCTATGGAGGAATGACATTTTATTTTATAAAAATGTTTCTTCTCCTCATTAGATTATACGTTCATGTACGCATTGAGTTCATATGTGGTGTATTTTTCACGGCCCAAAAGACGAGGATCTCTATCCAATGGCATACACCCAATTAGAATGACCAGACAATCATGTGTTTATCTTACTTGTGGATGGTGGTTTAGTCATCGAATCGGTCCTCCAACACCTTAGGTTGTTATTTGTTTTATCAACGTTTGCCTTCTTACTTATGGGTTGCTTGTTGTAACTTGTTAGGTTGTGTTTTTTTTGTTGTGTAGAGACTGAGTGTTAACAGTTTGCGGAAGTATGAGATTGATGCAACATTTTAGTTTCACCATCCGTTCACTAATACTCCCTCCGTTCAGAAATACTTGACATGGATCTGTCTACATACGGATATATCTAGACATGTTTTAGTGTCTAAATACATCCGCATTTAGACAAATCCATGTCAAGTATTTCCAAACGGAGGGAGTATAAGGCATTGGATCTACTTTCAATTTTTATTACATACATGCTAAAATGAGTGAATCTATGTACAAAATAAGTCTAGATATATCTGAATCAAGAAAATTTAAATGGTAGGTCCAGTGTTTTATATTAGTGAACGGAGGGAGTAAAAACTTGTTTTAATTCATTCAATGGTGTCATGTATTAGTAGCATCTATTCCGAATACCTTTTTTTTTCAATTTCTGTTTGCAATTTTAAATTATTTAATTTCCACTTCAGGATTGAGTGGGTTATTCTCATTGCAAAAACTGGTCAGAGAAAAGGTAAAGCATAGGATGTCCCTTATTTTTTTTTAGATAAAACCTGTCCCTTATTTTTATTGCACAACAAAAATTTGAAAGAGACTCAACCGAGAGGAGCGGAGCTCAGGAGAGCGACGACTACACAAGTTCCAAAACCTGCTACACTCTGTCTATGCGATGCATGGTGTAGTAGTAGCCACGCCGGCGTGTTTGACCCTCCACATGAGTGAATTATTTTACCGGCCCGGCGGCAAAGCGTGCCATTATCATCTTGGCATAGTCCACCAGCCTGTCGGCATCCTGGAAGACCGCCTTGGCGGCGTCGAGCTCGCCGAAGCGCTCCATCCACGCCGCCAGGAGCAGGGTCTTTGCGGCGTCGAAGAGGTCATCGCCGGTGATGGCTGTGGTGGCGCGCACCCACGGGATAGAACCCCCCAGCAGCACGTCGACGTACCCGACGCTGTCCCCGTCGAAGAAGCCCTTCCCCCGCGAGCACTCCCTCAGTCCGCCCTCGAGAGCTCCTCGTCCGTCTTAGCCCTGAACACCCCCTGCCACGGCTTGAGCACCTAGCCGTCGATGTAGGTCGCCGTAGATGGAATCTCCACAAAAGTGGAAAATTCTTTGTTAATTTGGTATCCCTTGCTTTAATAATATGTGATGCTCACAGGAACAATGCGAGATTGTGGAAGCTAAAAGTCCAACTAAAATTAATAATTTTCTTCGGAATTTTACGAGAGGTCTAATATTTAGAAGAGAAACCTTGCTATGATTACCTGGAATGAGAGTAGATTTTTTTCTTCTACAACCATGATAAGTCGATTAAACACCTCTTTTAGTGCAAATTTACTTGAGAGGCATGGTCCATTGTTCAAGTGGCTTGCAACTTGTATCCAACCAGTAGTGTGTCAAACATGTTCAGTAACTCGTTGTGAGGAATTCATAAGAAATGTACTTACTATATCGTGGTGTGCGCAACACCCTTGTAGCGACGACTATACAAGTTCCAAAACCTGCATACATGGTGGAGTAGTAGCCACGCCGCCATGTTTGACGCTCTGCTTGAGTAAATTATTTTGCCGGCCCGGCGGCAAAGCGTGCCATTATCATCTTGGCATAGTCGACCAGCCTGTCGAGATCCTGGAAGACCGCCTTGGCGGCGTCGAGCTCGCCGAAGCGCTCCATCCACGCCGCGAGGAGCGGGGTCTTGGCGGCGTCGAAGAGCTCGCCGCCGGTGATGACCGTGGTCGCGCGCACCCACGGGATATTAGCCCCCAGCAGCACGTCGACGTAGCCGACGCTGTCGCCGCCGAAGAACTCCATTCCCCGCGAGCACTCCCTCAGGCCGCCCTCCAGAGCGCTCGCCGCCGCCTGCGCCCGCGCCATGCACTCGGCCCGCTCCTCGTCCGTCTTAGCCCTGAACACCCCCTGCCACGGCTTGAGCACCTCGCCGTCGATGTAGGCCGCCCAGAAGCGAGCCAGCGCGCGCTCGTGGGGGTCGGCGGGGAGGAGGGACGGGCTGGCGCCGGGGAAGGCCTCGTCGATGTACTGCACGATGAGGTGCGACTCGCAGACGGGCCTGCCGGCGTGGAGGAGGACGGGCACCGCCTTGTGCACGGGGTTGGAGCGCAGCAGCAGCTCGCTCTTGCTGCCGAGGTCCTCCTCCACGTACTCGTAGCTCAGGCCCTTGAGGTGGAGCGCCAGCTTCGCCCTCGTCACGAACGGGCTCGCCCACATGCCCACCAGCTTCAGCTCGTGCCCTCCCGCCATGCTCTGCTTCCTGCAATGGATCTGTGGTGCGACTGTGAGTGTGAGTGGGTTGTGATGGCACTGACTATATAAATGTTTGTGCAAGCATCAGCCGATGCGTCAGCTGTGATGCAAGGCAATTCCTTCCCACGTTGCCACGGTCACGTGCTCGGAAAATTTCCATGGCTGATGCTCTTTTGACTGACGGAGCAAGTGCAGAATGTGAGGACTGACGCAAAAGAAATCAATTTCTTGTCATCTTGTAGACAAGTTCAGCGAATGCAATGTTACGATGTTAATCTGTTCTCGCCAGTCACTATCGACGTAGTATGTCCCCTGCTCTTTGTAACCTTCTGTAGAAACTCTGTTTTCTCTGTTTTGACTTTGCTCTCTGTTCCTGATCGTGCTAAACCACTTGCGATTTGGGGCCTCATTCTCTCGTCTACCTGGTTTGAACTAAACAATACTGACTATCTACTCTTCTCAAAAAAAAATTGAGTATCTACCTGGTTCTCACTTCTACCTGTTAGACTAGATACTACGAAAAATCCTTTTAATCTTAAAATAAAATCCTTGCACGTAGCCTTTCCACCGTGTGCAGAGAACTGCTATAGCGGAATCCGTTCATGATGATGAAGATGAGCTAGAAAAGATAAGAGAAAGGCTTGCTAAAGTGAGGTCATAAGAGAGAAGTGATGTGCTCACATGTATAATAGCCCGTTCATTCGGAGGCTCAGGCGAAACGGGGGCTGGGCCGTCAACCACGCTGAAAAGGAGCAGCTCATTTGCGATCACTTCACTTCCACTTTGGGGGTCCCTACCACTCGCCTGCTGGACTTCAACTGGGACGCCATCGACCCAACCATTTCGGAGCTTGACGACCTTGGCCTCCCTTTCTCTGAGGAGGAAATAAGGGGGGCTATTTTTGACATGCCGACTGACAAAGCGCCTGGTCCAGATGGATTCAACTCCAATTTCTTTCGCTCTTGCTGGCCTATTGTCAAGGATGACCGTATGAAGGTGATCAATGCCTTCTCTGAGCTCTCCATCAACAACTTTGAGGTCATCAACAACGCCAACATTGCTCTCCTGCCGAAAAAGGAGGGGGCCGACTCCCTTAAAGATTATCGCCCTATTAGCCTCATCCACATCGTCCCCAAGATTATAGCTAAAGCAATGGCCTCTAGACTGCGCCCTAAGATGAACGACATTGTCTCTCCCTGCCAAAGCGCCTTCATCAAGAACAGAAGCATCCACGACAACTTTATGTATGTCAGGAACGTGGCCCGTCGCCTTCATCAAAAGCACACTCCGGCTCTTCTGATTAAGCTCGACATCGCTAAAGCTTTTGACTCTGTTCGCTGGGATTATTTGTTGGACCTTCTGCAACGCTTGGGCTTCCCTCCTCACTGGCGGGCCTGGCTTTCGCTCATCTTCTCCACGACCACTTCTAGGGTGCTCCTCAACGGCACCCCTGGCAAAGAAATTGTTCATGGCCGTGGTCTGAGACAGGGGGATCCGCTCTCCCCGCTGCGTTTTGATATCGCGATTGACACGCTCCCAAAGATTCTTGAGCTGGCAACCGTTTCTGGGCTCCTTCAACCTCTGCCGGGCAACTTCATCAAATCGCGCATCTCTTTGTACGCTGACGACGTGGCCATCTTCCTGAAACCGGAGGCTCAAGACATCAACAACCTGACAGCTCTGCTCCAAAATTTTGGTCTGGTCACTGGCCTCCTCACGAACGTTGAGAAAAGCTCCGTCGCCCCGATTCGCTGCGAGGAGGTAGACCTCGCTGCCACGCTGCTTAACTTTCCGGCTGCGATAAGCCAGTTTCCCATCAAGTATCTCGGGCTCCCTCTTTCTCTTGGCCGGCTGAGAAGGGTGGATCTGCAACCCTACATCGACAAAGTGGCGTCAAGACTAAACCCCTACAAGACCAAATTCCTCAATAGGGCCGGATGCGATGCCGTGGTCAAATCGGTCCTCACTGCCCTGCCTATCTTCCTCCTCACTGCTATCAAGGCCGACAAAGCAACTCTGAAGGCTTTCGACAGGCTGCGTCGGGCTATGCTGTGGGCTGCAAGCGACACTGTCACAGGTGGGAAATGTAAAGTGGGCTGGGCAAAGGTGTGCCGCCCAAAGGCGATGGGGGGTTTAGGAATCCTCGACCTGGACAAATTTTCAAGGGCACTGCGTCTCAGGTGGCTGTGGTCCGAGTGGACGGCTCCTGAAAAACCTTGGGTGGGCCTCGAAACACCTAATGACGACACTGATAGGGAGCTGTTTAATGCTGCTACAAGCGTGACTGTCGGGGATGGGCTCACCGCGAGTTTCTGGTCTTCATCATGGCTCAATGGGACCACTCCTTGTTCTCTGGCTCCCAAGATCTTTCAGGCTTCTAAGAAGAAGAAGCGATGCGTTAAGGACGCCCTTGCCAATCTCAATTGGGTCGCTGATATCGCCATTCATGAGTTTACTCTTGAGCACATAACTCAATTCGTCAACCTATGGGATCTTCTTCAGGGTATTGCGCTTGATCCTGCGACCCCTAACACCATCACTTGGACGCTTACGTCGAATGGCAAGTACTCGACTGGGTCGGCTTACAAAGCGCAATTCATCGGCTCCAACACTTGCTCCTTCAACAACCTGGTCTGGAAAACTTGGGCTCCCCCCAAATGCAGATTCTTTGCCTGGCTGGTGGTTCAGAACAGGCTCTGGACATCTGACCGCCTTGCTAAGAGGGGTTGGCCCCACACCCCCCCCCTCTGTCAGCTGTGCAGATGCCAAAACGAAACTGCAAGGCACATCCTCTTCGAGTGCAGATACTCAAGACGAATCTGGCAGGCGGCTGCCTCCTGGCTCTCTTGCCCTTCCCTTCTCCAGGACCTGGGATCTGGTCGCCCTACTGTCCTTGATTACTGGCAAGCGGCCGTGAAGTCCCCCACGGCGCACCCCAAGGGTCTCAGGTCAGCTGTTACGCTGATCACTTGGGAACTTTGGAAGGAAAGAAACGCTCGTGTTTTCAACAACACTTTCTCGATGCCGTCGACTCTCATCCAGAAGATCAAAGATGAGAGCAGGGACTGGATTTTGGCTGGTGATAGGGCGCTCGCTGAGATTGTTGCGTAGAGGCGACCGATTCAAATGACGATCTTCCTCTCAGAGAGACTAGACGGTGTTGGTTGATTTTCTAGTACTGTTTTCTTACTAGCTGTTTTTTACTTTGGCCTAGACCGTGTTATGTTTGCTTCTCCTATATCAATATAAGGCAATGTTGTTGCCCCGCTTCAAAAAAAGTATAATAGCCCGTTTGATAATGTATGTGTGTACGGTATGATACACAATTCGACAGACAAACTGATTCATTTACCCACATTCACCAATGTATTGTGTTCGATCTCGGTTGTAACTTGTTGTAAATACATAGAGTTATTCTGTAATCATATTCTCTTAGTAATCCTGAAAATTGCACACAACCATACATGCAGAGCTGTAGTACATACTAAGACTGAAAGCCGGAGCTTGTACTTTGTTGTTTCTGTTAGACTCCAGGAATTTGTATTCGAGTCCAATACGAGAACAGGAAACGTACTCCTATTCGGTTCCCAAACTGACCTAGATTTCTTGTAACACAAGTTTGTAATCCATGTATATATACTGATCAATAGAACACATCGAGGCGTGCAATTGCATCCCGAGCATATCGACTTACATGGAATCAGACACCAGCCGAATCCTCCTACTTCGAAAACCCTAAACCCTCTTCTTCTCCAACCGATCCACAAAACCTAGCCTTCTCCTACCTCCATGGCCTCAGCCGACGAACTCGCCAAGCTCGAGAAGGAGCTGAAGGAACGCGCGTCCCTCCTCCAAACTCGCCAGGAAGAGCTCGAGCGGCGTCTCGCCGATCTCGGCAAAACCACAGAAAGCTCACCCTCTCCCCCTACCCCAAACCCCTCCACCTATGCCACCTCCATCAAGCTCCACGTGCCCATCACCCTCGATCTCACAGCCTCCAACTACACAAACTGGCGCGAGCTCTTTCTCATTGCCCTCGGCCGCTACGGTCTCACTTCTCATGTTCTCGCCGACAACGGTGCCACCCCCTCCAACACCTCGCCCACATCAGATTGGGGACGTGATGACTACACCGTCCTCTCCTGGATCTATGGATCCATCTCTGCCAATCTCATCGGCATCGTCATGCGCCCCGGCTCTTCAGCCCGCACCATATGGGACGCAATCGAGAACCTCTTCCGCGACAACAAAAAGCATCGGGCCATCCAACTCGAGGCGGAGTTCAGGAACACTCCGCAAGGCGACATGACCGTCAGCGACTACTGCGCCATGCTCAAAGCTCTCTCCGATTCTCTCGTGGATGTTGGCCAGCAGATCAGCGACGAGACACTGGTTCTAACTCTCCTGCGTGGCCTCAACGACAGCTTCGCCCATCTCCGCTCCTTCATGCCGTTCTAGGTGTTGTTTCCCACGTTCCTGCAGACTCGCTCTGCCCTGATCCTCGAGGAGTCCCAGAAGAAGACCGACGCGAAGAATGCCGCCTCTACCGCTCTATGGGCCAGCGGCAACAACATCCTCCCCTACTCTGGCGGCGCCCCTCCTTCCGGCTACGGGGGCGCCTCGTCTTCCAGCTCCACCAGCGCCCCTCCTTCTGGCTACGGGGGCGCCTCTTCTTCAGGCAACGGTGGCGGGCGCAGTGGCGCCCCATACAACTTCAACAACTACCACCGTGGCGGTGGCGGTCGTGGCCGTGGTGGTGGCCGCGGCGGCCGCGGTTGGGGTCACGACAACCCCTGGCAGTTCAATCCCTGGACCGGCGCTCCCACACGGGCCAACACCCAGCACCAGGCACCATCGGCTCCAGTCCCTTGGCAGCAGCAGCATCAGCATCATGCACCGACCCGTCCGTGGCAGGCGCCAGCTCTTATCGGTCCTCCCGGTCTTCTCGGACCTCGTTCTCCGGCTCCACAGGCATACCCCGCATACGGCACCAACCACATGACGCCTTCTTCATCAAGCTCGGCGGTTGATCCAGCACTTCTTGCCGCCTTGAACAATATACAAATACCCGGCACGCATGAATGGTACATGGACTCTGGCGCTTCATCCCACATGGCATCCGATAATGGTAACTTCGATTCTCTTACACCATCTCGTTCTTCTCAATCTGTCACTGTTGGTAATGGTGCCACACTCCCAATTTCTCATATCGGCTCCTTCTCCTTAACTAGTAAATCTATTCCCATTCATCTCCGTAATATTCTTGTTGTTCCCCAAATAATTAAAAATCTTGTCTCTGTTCGACAATTCACCACTGATAACTCCTGTTCCGTTGAATTTGACCCGTATGGTTTTTCTGTGAAGGATCTTCTCACCGGGACCGTGATTCTTCGATGCAAAAGTTCTGGCCCTCTCTATCCAGTGTGTCTACCCAGCCATGAAGCTCATGTCACCACCTCCTCCACCGATCTTTGGCATCGCCGTCTTGGACATCCAGGCGACCACTCCATGTCTCGTCTTCAGCAACTCCAACAGATCTCCTACAATAAAACTAGCCCTAGTCTATGCCATGCTGTCAATTTGGAAAACATGTCAAGTCACCGTTTTTTAGTTCTCAGTCTTTTACTAGTCGTCCGTTTGAAAGACTACATTGTGATCTATGGACCTCTCCTGCACCTAGTACTTCTGGATATTGCTACTACTTAATAATTGTTGATGATTTTACTCACTATTTTTGGAGCTTTCCTCTTCGCAAGAAATCTGATGTTTACTCCACTTTTCTAGCCTTTCATGCTTATACCTCCACTCAATTTAACCTATCGATTCAAACTATTCAATGTGACAATGGCCGAGAATTTGACAACACAAAACTTGACAATTTTTGTAGTACCCATGGAATCCTTTTTCGCTTTTCTTGTCCCTATACCTCTCAACAAAACGACAAGGCTGAATGAGCTATTCGCACAACAAATGATGTTCTTCACACCTTATTGCTCCAAGCCTCCCTTCCATCTTCCTTCTAGGCCGAAGCTCTTCACACTGCCACCTATTTAATAAATATTCGACCCACAAACATATCTCCATGCACCACACCCTACTTTCTCCTTCATGGTCATCATCCTAGGTACCACGATTTACGTGTCTTCGGTTGTCTCTGTTATCCCAATACCTCCTCTACTTCCAAACGCAAACTGGCTCCTTGATCTATTCGCTGCTTATTTCTTGGATACCCCTCCCGACATCGTGGTTATCGTTGTCTTGATCTCACAAGCCGGCGGATCATCATATCTCGTCATGTCACTTTCAACGAAAACACTTTTCCCTATGCCCCTACGCCCAGTCCCACGCCGCCCCCCGAACCAGAAATCCTTGATCAGCTTCTCTCCGCACCACATCCTGCCGCGGCAGAAAATCTCCGATTTTCTCTGCCCCGGCAGAAACCACGGCAGCAAAACCGGCATTTTCCTACCACGGCAGACAATCCACCCGAACCAAATCCTCCCCCCTCTCCGGCACCGACCGCCACACCTGCCACGTCCCCCCATTAACTCCTGCACCTACACCACCTATGTCACCTATACCACCCCACCACCCCCTCCTATTCATCGCACTCGTCGCACCACGGGCAAGCTACCGGGCCCTCCCGATCATCTCAATCTTTCTGCGACCGTTAGCTCTCCTGTTCCACACAACTACCTTGTTGCTCTCCGAGATCCCTCTTGGCGACAAGCCATGCAAGATGAGTATGATGCTCTTATGTCCAACCGTACCTGGACTCTTGTTCCCCCACCTCCGACTTCAAATATTTTTAGTGGTAAATGGATATTTCGTCACAAATTTAACTCCGATGGATCTTTGGCTCGTCATAAAGCTCGCTGGGTGGTACGAGGTTTTACTCAACAACCTGGTGTAGATTTTGATGAAACCTTCAGTCCTGTTGTCAAACCAGCCACTATTCGAGTTGTGCTTTCTCTTGCTCTATCCCAATCTTGGCCCATCCATCAACTCGACGTTAAAAATGCTTTTTTGCACGGTAACATTGATTAAGAAGTCTATAGCCAACAGCCTTCTGGTTTCGTTGATGCTCAATTTCCTAATCATGTTTGCCGTCTACAAAAATCTCTATATGGTCTCAAACAAGCACCGCGTGCCTGGTTTCAATGCTTTGCCACATATGCCCAATCCATTGGCTTTCTCCCATCTAAATCTGATGCTTCTCTCTTTATTCTCCATCGAAGTTCTATCACTGCCTATCTTCTTCTTTATGTTGATGATATCATTCTCACGGCCTCTACCTCTCTAGCTCTGAAGACCATAATAACTCAACTCAGCACTGAATTCTCCATGAAAGATTTAGGACCTCTCCATCATTTTTTAGGCATCTCTGTCCAACGCACTTCTAACACTATTCATCTTTCTCAGCGTCAATATATTTTAGATGTTTTCTCTCGTGCTGGTATGACTGACTGTAATCCCTCTTCTACACCCATCGACACCAAAGCAAAACTCTCTGCATCAGCTGGTCCTCCTGTCTCGGATCCTTCCCACTATCGTAGTCTCACAGGAGCTCTCCAATATATCACCTTAACTCAGCCTGAAATATCTTATGTTGTCCACCAAGTGTGTCTTCATATGCATGATCCTCGTGAACCACATCTCGTCTTATCAAACGAATTCTTCGTTATCTCAAAGGCACACTAGATCTTGGTCTCATTCTTTATTCCTCCGCTACTCACAATTTGGTTGCCTATTCGGATGCTGATTGGGTTGGATGCGCGGATACTCGCCGTTCTACGTCTGGCTATTGTGTATTTTTGGGTGATAATTTGGTGTCTTGGTCTTCTCGCCGACAACCGACAGTTTCTAGAAGCAGTGCCGAAGCTGAATACCGTGATGTCGCCACAGTTGTTGCTGAGACATGTTGGCTCCGACAGTTGCTTTTTGAACTTCAACGTCCACTGGATAGTGCCACTATTGTCTACTGTGACAATGTTTCTGCAGTTTACATGTCAGCTAATCCTGTTCAACATCGCCGCACCAAACACATTGAGTTGGATATTCATTTTGTCCGGGAGAAAGTCGCCATTGGAGCCGTGCGTGTTCTACATGTGCCATCCAGTCATCAGTTTGCAGGTATATTTACTAAAGGACTACCTGCATATTTGTTCCTGGATTTCAGATCCAGTCTTCACATTGGTGATAATTCATCACCACGTTCAGCCTGCGGGGGCGTGTTAGAGGACTCCAGGAATTTGTATTCGAGTCCAATACGAAAACAGGAAACGTACTCCTATTCGGTTCCCAAACCGACCTAGATTTCTTGTAACACAAATTTATAATCCATGTATATATACTGATCAATAGAACACATCGAGGCGTGCAATTGCAGCCCGAGCATATCGACTTACAGTTTCAATCCAGTTCACACAATGGAGTGCGATGGAACAGGTAGGTAGCGAGCGCTCGCGCTCCTCGCGACCCGCCTCGCCGATGGCGCCCGCCGCCCCATCCCGCCCTGCCGGCCCTGCTGACCGCGCGGCTGCCTCTCCAGACCGGTCGCTGGCCGCCACACCCGGTCCGAGGCATGTGGCCTCGCGCTCCCGGTTGTGCCCGCTGGATCTGGCCATTCTGGATCTCGGACCGGGAGATGGAGCTCATCCCCGCCCTTGAGCTTTGCGTCGGCTGGACTGCAGGGAACACTGCTGCCTCCTCCGTGCCTCAAATCGCTGGTCATCGGGCCTTCCACTGCCATTGACCGCGACGCGTCAGCTCCGTCTTCCCCAAACTTCGGCCTCTCCGCAGCTACGAGTCGGCCCGCAACCATGCTGGCCTGGACGGGGCGCACCACCACAGCCGCTCTCCCGTCGACCGCCACTGCAGGGCGGCCACCGCCCCGTCATCGTCGACAGAATGCCTCCCTCTACCGCCGCCGCTCTCCATGGAGGGGCCCATGCCGCAGCGCCTGCTTTCCTTCATCGCGCGCACATCATCTGCTCCACTAGCGTCACTGACGGTTGGGGCCCAGCAGCCGCCACGACCGGTCAGCCCAGCCTCCGTGGACAGCGCTGACCCACTAGCTGACCTGGTGGGCACTGACCACTCCGACGTGGAGGGATGGGGGCCAATCTCGGTGGACCCCATGGCCCTAGAGTTTGAGGCGGTCTGTGCTGCAGCACTCAGCCAGCCCCTTAGTTTCGACACTGACATGGGGGGCCCCACAGCTAGCACGGGCCTGGACCTGGAGCCTCTGTTCGTCTTGGCCCCGCTCTACGGGTCCCCAGGGCCATCCCCACTAGGCCCAAGGAGAAGCCCGGAGGCCCAAATGGTGGGCCAGAACGATGCCATCGACAACCTGGCCCAAGATGGGCCGCTGCTTGCGGCGAAAGCGGCTCTGGATGGGTTTTTCGCGGCACCGCCCACGACGGTCCTGGGCAATACGCCGCCTAGGGCAAACGATAGCAACACCACCACCCTTGCTCCGCTGCCTCTCCGCCGCAGCATCCGCCACACGGGGAAGCTGGCGGCCACTCCGGTCCTTGAGCGCGCCACACTCCGCGTCGCCAGGGGCTGAACATGGCGGACGAAGACGAGCGCCGCGCGGACATCGCTGCGGGCAAGCTCTCCAAGCACTTCAAGGACCCGCTCGTGGAGACGGACCTCGATGGCATCACCATTCTCACCCGCATCGACCGTCAGGCGCTCCGCCGCGCCGCTGATCAAGCCTCCGCCCGTGCTGCCGCCTCGGCGCACTAGGTTATCCATGTTAGAACAACTAAGTAGATGGCCGTGGCTGCTGATAGAAGCAAATTTCCCTTTTTAGTTCAGGTCCAATGTCTGCAACTTCTAGGACGGCCATTCTTGGGAACAATGGCTAGTCCATCCTCGACGTCATGTGTATGTCGATGGTGTCTGTTACTTCCCCAATGAATTGAGCATTTTTAGTTTCCCCAATGAGTGAAGAAATCTGCCCAATTCTGACCTGGAATCCGCGAGGTCTAAACATGCCATTTCGCCGCGACGCGGTCCGTGCTCTAGCTTCCGCCGCCCGGACTGCTATCCTCTACCTGCAGGAAACAAAGTTAGATCACATTGATCACGCTTTGGCCGCCGAGTTCGCAGGCCCAGATCGACAGGACTTCGTCTACCTCCCCGCGTTGGGAACCAGAGGTGGCGTTGCAATTTTTTGGGACGCCACGGTGGTCTCTCTGTCGACCGCCGCCGTTCGACAGTTCTCAATCACGGCCACGGTGACACTTCTTGCCACTGGGACTGCGTTCCTTCTCACCTCCGTCTACGGCCCATCCACAGACGACTTGAAGCAGCTTTTTCTGGACGAGATGATCGCCTGCAAGCCCCCAATTGGCACCCCTTGGTTAATACTCGTCGATTTTAACATGATCTATGACGCCAGAGACAAAAATAACACGAATCTCTGCAGAAGTTTGATGGGCAAATTCAGAGCAGCGATAAACACAGCTGAACTCAAGGAACTGTGCTGCGCCAACAGACGCTTCTCCTGGAGCAACGAGCGCGCCGACCCGACACTGGTCTACCTTGACCGCTTCTTCTTCAACGTAGCCTGGGACACCATCTTCCCGCGCTGCGGCGTCCATGCCCTCTCCTCCTCTCACTCAGACCACTGTCCGCTCCTGCTCTCAAGTTTCTCTCCACCTCCCCACAAGGCTCGTTTCCGCTTCGAGAATTTCTGGCCGAGCCACGCCGGATTCTCTGTACTGTCAACACGGCTTGGACGGAGGAAGTCAGATCAGTGAATCCCCTCCGCCGTCTTCAGATAAAGCTTTCCAGAACGCGCGTGCTCTCCGTACTTGGAGCAAGGCAACCTTAGGCAACTCCCGCCTGCAGCTGCACATTGTCAACGCTGTCTTCCTCCTCTTCGACGTGGCCCAAGAGAGCCGCATGCTAACTGACGACGAAGCCATGTTGCGTAAGGCGTTGAAGCAGAAAGTGCTGGGACTCGCAGCGATCGAGAGGGCATGCCGCCGTCAAGCTTCCCGAATTACTTGGCTTCGCAAAGGCGACGCCTGCACCCGCTTCTTCCACGTCAAGATGAACTCGCGCCGCCGGAAGAACTTCATCCATTCCCTCGCCGCGCCCTCAGGAATCCACACAGTGCATGATGAGAAAGAAGCGGTTCTCCACGCCCACTTCACGGAGTCCCTTGGTACGTCTCAGCCTCGATCCTGTACCCTGGACTGGGAAGCTCTCGATCTTCCAATTCTCCCCGCCGCCGGCCTCGACCTCCCTTTCACCATGATGGAAATATGGGAAGCGATCAAGGATTCGCCGTCTAAAAAGGCTCCGGGACCCGATGGGTTCACGGGTGTCTTCTATCACCGGTGCTGGAACACCATCAAATTAGACGTAATGGCAGCTCTACACCACATCTGCAACCTGCGGCAGTCAGGATTTGCTACCCTCAACAGTGCATTCATCTGCTTAATTGCCAAGAAGGAGGGGGCGAGCACCGCCGGGGATTACAGGCCCATCAGTCTCATTCACTCGCTTGGAAAGCTGCTCTCAAAGATCTTGGCAAGAAGGCTGGCGCCCCACATGAACTCGCTCATCTCCCCGGCACAAAGCGCATTCATCAAAACTCGCTGTCTGCACGACAACTGCCTCTTCGTTCGAAACCTCTCCCGAGCATTGCACAAGAAGAAGAAACCGGCCTCCTATTCAAATTGGATTTCGCCCGAGCCTTTGATTCGATATCGTGGGGCTATCTCTTCGAACTCCTTCAGCATATGGGATTCCCGGCCCGCTGGCGCGACATGATCGCCTTGCTGCTCTCGACAGCAACTTCGTCAGTTCTGCTCAACAGGACTGATGGACCATCTATCCTGCACCGGCGAGGTCTACGACAGGGAGACCCCTTGTCACCGGCCCAGATCGACCCTCTGCACCGCGTGCTCCAGCTCACCACAGAATGTGGTCTCCTATCGCCGCTGCCGCTCCGTGAAGCACGAATCAGGGCCAGCCTCTACGCCGACGACGCGGCCGTGTTCCTGAACCCTGTCGACATGGAGGTGTCCACCCTCTTCCAGATTCTCCACCAATTTGGCAATGCAACAGGCCTACAGATCAATGACGCCAAATGCTCAGTCTCGACGATCAGATGCGATGGCCTCAACCTTGATGATATTCGTCGCCCTTTCGCGGGCAGCACTGCTGCGTTCCCAATCCGTTATTTGGGTATGCCACTCTCCCTCGGCAGATTCAAATACGTGGACCTACAACATATCATCGATCGCGCCAAGGCTCGCCTCGCAGGATGGCATGGTCGATGGATTAACATCGGAGGACGTCGTGAGCTGGCTCGATCGGTGCTGAGCACGCTCCGATCTTTACTCTGACAACCCTGAAACCTCCACCAAAATTCACCAAGGACTTGGACAAAATTCGACGCAACTTCATCTGGAACATCGAGGACCTCGACATGGCCAGCGGCAAGTGCAAGGTGAGCTGGCAGAAGGTCTGCTCTCCTACTGTTTTTGGTGGCCTTGGCCTGCCAAACCTGGGCCTCAGCCTGGACACGGGCCAGCTCGGTGCAGGCTCGGGCCGAGCCAGACTTTGGCTCGCCACTTTTCATCTCGGCTCGGTCTGGCTCGTTTGCTGGACGATCTGAGAAAACGGGCTCGGCCCGAGCTTTGCGAAAACTCGGTGCGGCTCGGCGTGGCTCGCGAGCCAACTGCCCCTAGTCACTGCCATGTGGGGCCTTGAGGTGGAGAAGCAGAGCCGACGACGCTGGAGCCTTCCGCGACGACCTCGTCGCCGGTGAGACCACGCACAGTAGTTGAACGGCGTGGAAGAACAACTCGCACGTGATCTCCTCCATGGCCACGCGCCGTTCCAGCTACTTGCTCCTTGCCGCCGTGGCCATGGCGTCGACGACCTCAGGCCAGGCAGAAGAGCACGAGTGGCCGAGCTTGCTACCTGCGTGGGACGGCCCGGGAGGCGTGGTCTCGGCGTGGCGTGCTGGACGAATTCCTCCGGCGTGGCGTGGGCGCGGCGTGGCATGCCGGAAAGTCGTACGCGGCGGTGGCGGTGTCGATCTACGGCGGCGGCGTGGATGCGATGTGGGGAACGAATCGTTGACTGCCTAGGACACGAACGATAAAAGGTAACCTAGATAGTGACGGGCCAGTCCAGCAACTTCAAGCCCACTCGATTTCAATCAGAATTTAGAAAAGGCCGAGCCAACGGGTTGGACCGAGCCGAGCCGGGCGAGCCACGAGCTCGCTGCGGTCCAGGAAAAGCAACTCGGCCCGGTCCATCCCACTAGCGAGCTGAGCCAGGCTCGGGGCGAGCGCAAGAAAACTCGGGCCGAGCCAAAAGCTCAGCCCCGAACGTCCAGCCTGACCTGGGCCTCTTTGGTCGTGCACTCCGCCTTCGCTGGCTCTGGTACGAGTGGACGGCGCCTCATCGCCCTTGGGTTGGGCTGCCGACGCCATGCGACGAAGGTGACCGAGAGCTCTTCAACACTGCAACCCGTGTAACCATTGGCGACGGCAAGCGGGCTTCGTTCTGGCACGCCAACTGGCTAGACGAATCCCCGCTATCACGTCAATTCCCTGCGATCTTCCAGCTCTCTCGACGGAAAAACAAGTCAGTTCACCAGGCCTTGCACAACCACAGCTGGGTTAGAGTCTTAGAGACCTGATGCTGCCGGCCACGGTCACCACCGAGATTCTGCATGACTTCCTGGCGATCTGGCGCAAGCTTCAACGACAAGGACCAGAGCTCACCCACGGCGTCGAGGACACAATACGTTGGATCTTATCCAACGATGGCTGCTACTCAGCAAAATCAGCCTACGCAATTCAGTTTGAAGGATGACAGAGATGCACTGCGCCCGCGGCCGTTTGGAAACCCTGGGCTCCTCCCCGCCTCAAGATGTTTGCTTGGCTTCTCTTCCAAGACAGACTCTGGTACGCGGACAGGCTGCAACGCCGCGGATGGCCAAACGAGTACTTCTGTCAGCTTTGCAACAGAAGCCTCGAGATATCGGAGCACCTCTTCTTCGAGTGCCCGTTCTCCCGCCATATTTGGCTGGCGATCGCACAATGGCCGGGCTGTGCTGGTGTAGAGCCCATGAGATGGGAACGCTTCACCTCGCTAGCACAGATTTGGCAGACGATGGCGCAGACGTTCAACAAAAAACACCGCAAGGGATTCTGTTCGCTGTTCATCCTAGCAACATGGGGCATCTGGACAGAGCGAAACCGAAGGATGTTCGACCACCGATCGACTGCTTGCTCAAGCCTCGTGACCTGGATACGGGATGAGGCCAGAGGCTGGGCTTTTGCTGGAGCAAAGGCTTTGAAAAAACTGCTTTTCGAACCACCATGAATTATCTTTATACTGTTATTTCTCTTCCAAATTTTATTTTTTGGGTGCCTCAGCATGTTAACACATGGCTAATTGACCTTGTAATTGTTTTCCCCCTGCTTATATGAATATAAACCAACTAAGGTTGGACGTTTCAAAAAAAGTTCACACAATGGTATTTTCGCAGGTTCTGCAAGCACTGAATAAACCTAGCGAGCAAGAGAGGCGAGAGCAGTTAAACTTCGGGAAAAACCATGCTGCGCACGTCCTCGGTCTGTTCGACGGTTGTGGCGTAGCAGGCTCCTCCGGCAGGAATGGCGTTAGACCATGTACAGTGCAAGGTGCTCAGATAGGTGTTTACAAAAATAAACCAACCTTTTTCATAAGTACCGGTGCCTATTCCTATAGGAGGGGTGCCTAGTTAAGCATTTGTCTAGTACAAATAAGCACTGCTGCTTAGATAAAAAACCGGTTTATTTTTCTAAGCACCTCCATAGGCACCTTGCATTGTACATGCCCTTATAGTCCCATCACCCATGCTGTACGCGTCCGAATCCCAGACCCCACCCGCTGGCCTATCGTTGAGGAGGTAGATGCAGTCTTGTCGAGCCCCGTCGCCAGCAGCAGCGGCAGCAGCAGGGACAGACTTGGAGCAAAACATGCTCACAAAAAGGGCCCGCCCATCCAGGCCGTGGACCTTGTTCCACTGGCCACGGCTCAGGTCGGCCTCGAAGACGTCCCTGGGACTCGTGGTGCCGCTTATAGCTGACACATCGCCTCACCATGAACAACTTGCCATTGGATTCAACTAGATATCGTCGGACCTCGCAGTTACCATGAGAGGCCGTATAAGGGAGAGAAGCCCCAAGGATCCGTCTGATCCATGTGCCGAAGCGTGGCATTTGCTCATCGTTGTTGAGCTGAACAGCAATGAGCTTATTCTCCCAGGAGATGGCGTGGATCTTCCCTTGAAAGATAGCAATGTCGTAGATCATGTCGTGGTACCGATTACCCGTCAGTACTTGGCACGAGTTGATCTCACCGGCCGGCCTGCAGGTAGAAACAAAGACGTGGCAGCCATAGCTTGAGCCGCACAGAACGGCGACAAGCCTGGGCACTAGGCACATCACCACCTTCCTGATCCTGGACCTCTTGACGTCGTAATCCTTCAGGAGAGCGGCTACCTCGGGGAGAGGGGTCACGTCGCTGGAGAAGGTGTTCATCAGGGAGCACCGGCCGTAGTCGTGGAGTAGGAAGAGCATGTTCTCGCCAGCGGAGTAGCAGCTTGCGCCGTCGTCCGGAAGACGCACACGGTGCGCGGTGTTGTTGGAGACGTCAAGGAGGGCGCCGTCATGAAAGACAAGCCAGGGTAGCTGCGGTGGAGACTGCTGCAGTATGGTGGCGGCGCTCGAGCGCCACGGGCGACACACGGCGCGGAGGCGGACGCGGTCGGCGAGGGACGGGAGGCGGCCCAGTACGACGCCCAGGAGATCACCCGGCAGGTCCGGCCATGAGGACCGGCGTCGGCGTCTCGAGGCCGCCATCAAACTGATCTTAATAGTTTCGGGCTATGCGAGTTGTAGATTCTTCTTTTTTTTCTTGCAAAAATTGAGTTATAGATGAATTTGGTAACTACGTCGCACGATCAGGATTTTCAAGCGAGTGGTTTGAATCCCCTATCCTAAATTTTCTCAGCTAGCTTGTCGGGTTTCCCAAATTTGCAAATTCTGATAACACTTTTGTAATCGTAGCTATTCTAAATCGATTTTCAAAAAGGTGCAACTACAATCTCCAGTTTCCAGTTTAGTGAGCAAGCTACACTTTTCTAAAAAATACATAACAACTTGTGATAATGAGGGAGGTTTATTTTGGAGGATATGGTAGTTTTGCAACAAGTGCTCCACGGATTGAGCATAGAAAAGAAAATGTCAGGAATTTTGACGAAGTTAGAGTTCGGGAAAGCCTACAACATGGTTAACTGGGAATTTATACAGGAGGTGATGATGAAAAAGTCTTTCATCCGTTTTGGATCGGATAAGAGCATCTCCATCGAGGGCCTCCAAATGACCCCCCAAAGGCCCATTGGGGGTTCGTACGCCTAAAAACGTCACCAGCGGCACCTCCAAAGGGTCGCCCCGAGCAAAATCGTGTTCGGCACCCCCGAAGAGGCCTCCAAATTTGGAGGCCCTCTCGCGGGTGCCGGACATGGGTGCGGACATGCTTCTGACAGGGCTGGCCCGCCCGTCATACGCACAGCGCCCCGCCCCGTGTTAACTTGGGCTTGGCAGGAGGTCGTTGCGCCACGTTTAATGGCGAGGCGACGAGACGACGGCTCGCCTGTCATCACGCCTCGCAATAGCGAAGCGACGCCTCGCAATAACGCCGCGCCCGTTCCCATGGCGCAGACGGAAGCGACGCGTGCTGCAGTCGCAGCGGCTGCCCGCGGCGGCGCCCTGCGCACGCGTCGTCGGCGTCAATGCGTGGCCAGGCGAACCGGTGGCCGCGTTAATGCAGGCCACCCAACCCCGCTCCTCCGGCCGCCTTTAAAACCCGGCGCGTCGCAACCCTCCTCTCCCCACACCACCGCTTCTCCCTTCTCCCCTCTCCCAACTCGCCACCAGCAGATCAGCCGCCAAGCAAGGCGGCCAACCGCAAGACGCCGGAGGAGCGCGAGCTTCGGCGTCATCACGACTTCCTCTCGGCGGAAAGCGAGCGCCGCGGCCAGCGACGCCGCGAGCAGATGGAGGAACGCCGTCGCCGCAACGAGGAGGCGGAGATGGCCAGGGCGTATGAACGCGAGCGGTGGCTCGAGGAGGCAGCCAACGCGCCTCCGTACGTCGTGTCGCTGGAAACGGCGCAGCTGTGCAGCCGCCATAGCGTGCCGGTGGAGGGGGACTCGTCCCTACCCGAAGGGTGGACGAGGAACGCCGTCAACGTGCCGGTGGCGCCGCGGCTCAGCGGCAAGGAGTGCGTCGGCTTCATCATGCGGAAGTGGTAGGCGATGCCGTACGAGCAGAAGATCGACCCCAAGTACTCCATCTCGGCGCCCTACTGGCACGCCGTGGTGGACGCGGAGTACGAGGCGCGCTGTGGCGGCGACTTTCTCCCTACCGGCGCGCAGGAACCAACGCCGGAGTTGTCTGCATCGGACGACGACGACGCAACCGAGGACGACGACAACGACCCCGAGCTGCCCGATCTACCTATAGAAACGGCAGGCGCATCTTGGTTAGCAGCGCCGCCGCCACCGGAGAAGGGGCGCAAGGTGAAGCCGGCGAGGCTTCCGATCAGGCGGCCAGGCGGTAGATGAAATCCCACCACGCGCCGGCCGCGAAACCTGAAGCCTCAGCCACGGCGAGGCTGTTGGAGATATGCCCTAGAGGCAAATAAATATTAGATATTTGTCGCATTATCTCATTAAGTTTATAAATAAGTTTTATACCGTGCTATAACTGTATTAATCGGAATTGTTAATACACGTGTGGTATGTAAACAAACCAGAGTCCCTAGTTAGCCTCTATATAAACTAGTTCATCAGTCAACGGATGATCGAGATTTCCCGGTCATATTGATTCATAACAGTTGATGACGAAGTCATTTTATTGGTAGAATAAGGTGATGGACATTACCCACCAAAGTATTGCAAGAGGATCGTATCACTATGTTCAACATTGCAATAGGAAAGTAATGTGACAGCTTATTCCTCAGACCGTGAGATTATATCAAGTCGCTACTTCTGGAATATACTTTGATTGCATCAAACGCCATGTCTTATATAGTATGACAATAAATGTGACACTTTCGGGTACACTAAGGAAGTGGTCGAGGCGAGTAATCAAGAGCGGGATTTATTCATCCGTGTGATGGAAAGATACTCTGGGCCCACTCGGTGAAATTATATCTATAAAGCTGCGCAGCGCATGACTAGGTCATTGGAGATATAATATCACGGAACGAGTTAAGTAACCCTTGTTGGTAACGAGATAAAACACAACATAGGATGTTGACGATCGTATCTCGGACTAGGGTAGTATCGAAGAACAAAAGGAATGAAGATATCATGTTAAACGGTTCAACGACGATTATTCTGGAATGCACAGGGGCCGTCATAGGCATCCAGGTCTCCCTGACGGTCATTGACGAGCGAGGGGTCTCGACCATGTCTGGAGTATTTCCCGAACGTAGGGTAACACACTTAAGGTCTTGACGATGCTTAGAGATCGTTTTGGAGTTATCGGAATAAAAGAAATAGAGAGAGAAAATGATCTAGAAAAGTTCCGGATGAATCGGAAGGGTTCCGGGGAAGACCGAAGTAAGTTCGGAGTGGTCCGGAAGTTGTTGCGGAGTCACAGGAGATTAAATAATACGCAAATATATTTAATTATGAATTATATATATTTAAATATTAATTTAATAATAAATAAAAGGAGAAAAAAGGGGGCAGCCCACCTAATGGGCCAAAACCCCGGAAGGAAAGCCCACTAGGGGGCCGACCCCCTTTTGTGGGTGGTGCGGCTGGGCCACATGGGGCCCATGGCCACCACGGCTGCCCTGGCCGGCCGCACCCCCCCCCCCCCCCCCCTCCTCCTTTAGTCCCACATGGGGGAGCAAGGGAGAGGGACACCCCTCTCCCATAATAAATAGTGGGGCATATTTTTGAGAAAAATAGACAATAAATTCAGGATTTATTCCTATTGGCCCGAGGATGCCCCTCCGCCCAACTCCTCTCTCTCTCCATCTCCCGCTGTGTGTAGTCCCATCGTAAGGACAGCGCACGTGTGAGAAATCTATACCGCAGTACACCGTCGTGCTGCGGGATTCCACCCAAAAGTTTTACTTCCGCTATCTCGGCTGGATCGGAGAGCCCGGGAGTCGTCGTCAAGCTCCGCACGTGTGCGAGTACTCGGAGGCGCCACATTCGTGGAGCCAGGGCGTCATCGTCGCGCCACCTTCGGCTTCGTCTTCGTCGCGCCAAGTTCTTCGCGACCTCGAGGTCGGCTTCGTTGTCTTCATCGACAACGCTTGTTGCGGGAGCGTAATCCCCGCTATTGGTCTACAAGGGTACGCTGTCGACATCACCTCCGTTACCGCATTACTAGATAGATAGATCCTTGGCTAGTATTTCGGTGTTACGATAGTTAGAAAAATTATTGTTTTCTGCTACGAACCTCTTCAGAGGCTTCGTTTCTAAAGGCCGTAGCCGATGGGAATAGCAGATGAAACTTCCCGCGCCGGATCACCGAGACATGGAAGTCTGTTGATGATTCCGGCGCTTGGTTCTTATCTTCCTCCCCTTCGCTAGGCCATGGAGCGGCATCTCTCCTCGCCGCCGGCGCGTGTAGTGGTTGGCTAGACGCTGTAGCGTGTAGCCGGTACCGGCGTAGTTTAAGTTTAGTTTGTTAAATCTCGTTTGGATTTTAAATTGTAAGTTTGTTAAATCTCGTTTAATAAAATCCGCCGCCTGTAAGGTGTTCGATGATTTGCTTGCGTTTGGGGGGGGGGGGGGGGGGGGGAGCGGACGTTTGGGGTGCGCCGCTGTAGACGCGGTCGAAAACATGGGCGGACACATGTCCGGCACCCCCCAATGGAGGCCCCATTGGGGTGCCGGACACGAATTTGGAGGCCCCCGGTGGAGATGCTCTAAGGATGACTGTGAAAGCGAGACATATAGCTTTTAATATTAAAAAAATTGATAAAAATAATATATTAATATCAAGATGATATCAAATATATCTAGCCTCTGAAACAATATAATATCCAAAATAAGTCTAGACATTGAAGATGCACACAGAGAGAAAGGATAACAAAAAAGAAAAAGAAAAAGAAAGACCCCGCCGGAGCTATTAATATTAATGTGGAACGGAGACAATACTTCAAGACTAATAGGGGAGTATGACAAGGGAGTCCTCTTTCGTCCTTGTTATTGGACTTTGTAGTGGATTATCTAAAAGTTATTCTTTCGGTTGCAAATGATTTTTGATTTCTGACTTGCTTAGCTCTCTGTCCAGAGATTACCGTTTTCCCCACACTGACGAGCAACCACTTGTATGCTATCACACACCTTTTTGTTTCTTGCGGCCAGATATTCCAGTAAATTGCTGGAATAACCATGTCCCAAGCACATCTTATTTTTATCCAAAGTCATATTTATTGCTTCCAACAGTTGATGTCCTCCAAAACTGTAATACCGATCATTTGGATTCCTACAATACTAAAAATTCGTCTCGTGCACGAATATTCTAGATCAAAGTGTGTTGAACTATCTCTCTTTCCTTACTGAGATGTTTTTATTTGCAGAGGTTACATATGGTTATATTTTAAAACAAATCTTTATAGATGCACAATATACAACATAATCCCGTAGTGAACCATCATTTATTTCACATTTTTAAAAACTTGTAAGTGCGACATCCGAGAAAGGGGTGCAGGCGTAACTAAGGTCAATATATTCACATTCACAACTGTATCCAATATCTATGCTTGTTTCCCCTGGATAATGTTGCCTGCATGTGTTTTCTCCGTATTGTTTCCAGCCATGTCCTTCAACTGTTACATTGAGCAGACAGAAAATGAGATGTTTCTTGTGATTTAAATTTGCAGCACTTAGATAACTCAATCAGGGTAAATTGTTTTAAAGTACCGGGTTCCTCAGCAAGTGATAGTTACATGGATCATTTAATTAAGACAGAAATATATGTGTTTTTTTATCTAAGAGAGAGTATATCAATAATATCTAGTAACTAATGCATTAGAAACTCTAATAATATTTATATTATTAGTTTTCTCTTGTATATTTAATTTGGGAAATGCTTAGACAATTGACCCAAAATGCTGTGAAGTGGTTCCTACCTTCGCTAGGATTGCCTTCTGGTGTCTGTAGCCCTGTAAATGATGCATGCTTTTATTGTCAGAAAAAATTACAACACTTACATTTGGCAGGCGTAATTAGTTTAACCAACTTATGTGTGTGCATTCAAGAAAGAATAATAGTACTTGCTTTGTCTGTCCCGTATAGATAGTCGCAGTACGTGAAAAGAGAACCGAAGTTGCTCTGACAATTCCCTCCTACACGGTGATGGTAGTCATGGTGTGGCGCTCCTCCGTAGAGCGGGATGAACGTTGCAGGATTGAGCGGGAAGTCGAACCTGCAGTTTAAACACTTGCTAATTCAACGTGGTCCTCTTCGCTTAAAAAAGTCTCGTTCTTTGTTCCTTGATCATATAGGAAACACGAACTAGCAAATTTAGCTGTAGAGTTTCTGAGCTGTTTGTATTCTGGTTGTGTTACCGACTGAGAACTGTAAGCTGGAAAACTTTGTTAGCTGGTAGTGTGGTTTGGTAGATGGCAGTAGTTTGTAACGAATGGTAGTTTCTCTGGTAGAGCATGGAGGCTGTTTGGGCGCTGCTGTGGGAGTTTACCCCAGCGTGATGGGCATGAATTATTGAAGGTTGTATTATCAATTTCATCCAATAAATGAAATTGGGGCTTTGCCCTCCTTTCAAAAAAAAAAGTTAGTTGTTATTTGTACTGGCTAATTGAGTTATATAGAGGCTACATAGATATTAGTTAGCCATCAATTGCCGGATATTTGCTGGGAGGTTACTGTAGCATGTCACAGCAGATTGTACACAGCCTCTGTACCTATCTTATACCTTGAGGATTACATGGCAAGCCCGTGAGACAATTATCAGGGAAAATTACTTTGTTAACTCGGTATCAGATCAAGATCTATTCTCCCACCTTCCGCCATGACTAGACGCTCCAGCTCCAAGGCTATGACTAGCGTCATCATTTCCGCATCAGGTGCTCCAAGGCTATCCTCAATTACCAGCATCATCACTCATCCTGCTCACGCGCACAAACTTCCTCTTGCTAAAGACTCATGCAATGCCCGCCCTACAAGCGGCGCATCAGTTCGGCTACGTCATGGAACCTAACCTAAGGCGCCGGTCACGGAAGGCACCGGTAGAGATGCCAAGCATGTAGCTACCGGCCGGGAACTCCACTGGTGGTACTACGGTTTAGGTATTAGCGTTTAAAATTTAGGGGTACCCGCAAGATCAGTTGGTGCTCATCGCCCTCCTCAGTTCCATGTCCGAGGATATATATATTAGGGAAATTAATGCGCGTCACCACCGCTGCCACCAGCCAGGATGCGCTCTATCCCATGTTTGGCTCGCACCATGCACAGGTGATGCTGCTGTGCTACCAGCTCTCCAACTTGAAGAAAGGACTTCTTGGCTTCCGAGTACTTCAACTAGATGAAGGGCTATACGGACGAGATTTGGCGTTGAATGCGTTGAACAGTCGTTCAATCATTGGAACGGACGGCCAGAGATGGAGGTTGTGTGCCATATGAGTTGTAGAGCTGCAGCTGCCACCTTGGAGCAAGGCAACCTTAGGCAACTCCCGCCTGCAGCTGCACATTGTCAACGCTGTCATCCTCCTCTTCGACGTGGCCCAAGAGAGCCGCATGCTAACTGACGACGAAGCCATGTTGCGTAAGGCGTTGAAGCAGAAAGTGCTGGGACTCGCAGCGATCGAGAGGGCACGCCGCCGTCAAGCTTCCCGAATTACTTGGCTTCGCAAAGGCGACGCCTGCACCCGCTTCTTCCACGTCAAGATGAACTCGCGCCGCCGGAAGAACTTCATCCATTCCCTCGCCGCGCCCTCAGGAATCCACACAGTGCATGATGAGAAAGATGCGGTTCTCCACGCCCACTTCACGGAGTCCCTTGGTACGTCTCAGCCTCGATCCTGTACCCTGGACTGGGAAGCTCTCGATCTTCCAATTCTCCCCGCCGCCGGCCTCGACCTCCCTTTCACCATGATGGAAATATGGGAAGCGATCAAGGATTCGCCGGCTAAAAAGGCTCCGGGACCCGATGGGTTCACGGGTGTCTTCTATCACCGGTGCTGGAACACCATCAAATTAGACGTAATGGCAGCTCTACACCACATCTGCAACCTGCGGCAGTCAGGATTTGCTACCCTCAACAGTGCATTCATCTGCTTAATTGCCAAGAAGGAGGGGGCGAGCACCGCCGGGGATTACAGGCCCATCAGTCTCATTCACTCGCTTGGAAAGCTGCTCTCAAAGATCTTGGCAAGAAGGCTGGCGCCCCACATGAACTCGCTCATCTCCCCGGCACAAAGCGCATTCATCAAAACTCGCTGTCTGCACGACAACTGCCTCTTCGTTCGAACATCGAGGACCTCGACATGGCCAGCGGCAAGTGCAAGGTGAGCTGGCAGAAGGTCTGCTCTCCTACTGTTTTTGGTGGCCTTGGCCTGCCAAACCTGGGCCTCAGCCTGGACACAGGCCAGCTCGGTGCAGGCTCGGGCCGAGCCAGACTTTGGCTCGCCACTTTTCATCTCGGCTCGGTCTGGCTCGTTTGCTGGACGATCTGAGAAAACGGGCTCGGCCCGAGCTTTGCGAAAACTCGGTGCGGCTCGGCGTGGCTCGCGAGCCAACTGCCCCTAGTCACTGCCATGTGGGGCCTTGAGGTGGAGAAGCAGAGCCGACGACGCTGGAGCCTTCCGCGACGGCCTCGTCGCCGGTGAGACCACGCACAGTAGTTGAACGGCGTGGAAGAACAGCTCGCACGTGATCTCCTCCATGGCCACGCGCCATTCCAGCTACTTGCTCCTTGCCGCCGTGGCCATGGCGTCGACGACCTCAGGCCAGGCAGAAGAGCACGAGTGGCCGAGCTTGCTACCTGCGTGGGACGGCACGGGAGGCGTGGTCTCGGCGTGGCGTGCTGGACGAATTCCTAAGGCGTGGCGTGGGCGCGGCGTGGCATGCCGGAAAGTCGTACGCGGCGGTGGCGGTGTCGATCTACGGCGGCGGCGTGGATGCGATGTGGGGAACGAATCGTTGACTGCCTAGGACACGAACGATAAAAGGTAACCTAGATAGTGACGGGCCAGTCCAGCAACTTCAAGCCCACTCGATTTCAATCAGAATTTAGAAAAGGCCGAGCCAACGGGTTGGACCGAGCCGAGCCGGGCGAGCCACGAGCTCGCTGCGGTCCAGGAAAAGCAACTCGGCCCGGTCCATCCCACTAGCGAGCTGAGCCAGGCTCGGGGCGAGCGCAAGAAAACTCGGGCCGAGCCAAAAGCTCAGCCCCGAACGTCCAGCCTGACCTGGGCCTCTTTGGTCGTGCACTCCGCCTTCGCTGGCTCTGGTACGAGTGGACGGCGCCTCATCGCCCTTGGGTTGGGCTGCCGACGCCATGCGACGAAGGTGACCGAGAGCTCTTCAACACTGCAACCCGTGTAACCATTGGCGACGGCAAGCGGGCTTCGTTCTGGCACGCCAACTGGCTAGACGAATCCCCGCTATCACGTCAATTCCCTGCGATCTTCCAGCTCTCTCGATGGAAAAACAAGTCAGTTCACCAGGCCTTGCACAACCACAGCTGGGTTAGAGTCTTAGAGACCTGATGCTGCCGGCCACGGTCACCACCGAGATTCTGCATGACTTCCTGGCGATCTGGCGCAAGCTTCAACGACAAGGACCAGAGCTCACCCACGGCGTCGAGGACACAATACGTTGGATCTTATCCAACGATGGCTGCTACTCAGCAAAATCAGCCTACGCAATTCAGTTTGAAGGATGACAGAGATGCACTGCGCCCGCGGCCGTTTGGAAACCCTGGGCTCCTCCCCGCCTCAAGATGTTTGCTTGGCTTCTCTTCCAAGACAGACTCTGGTACGCGGACAGGCTGCAACGCCGCGGATGGCCAAACGAGTACTTCTGTCAGCTTTGCAACAGAAGCCTCGAGATATCGGAGCACCTCTTCTTCGAGTGCCCGTTCTCCCGCCATATTTGGCTGGCGATCGCACAATGGCCGGGCTGTGCTGGTGTAGAGCCCATGAGATGGGAACGCTTCACCTCGCTAGCACAGATTTGGCAGACGATGGCGCAGACGTTCAACAAAAAACACCGCAAGGGATTCTGTTCGCTGTTCATCCTAGCAACATGGGGCATCTGGACAGAGCGAAACCGAAGGATGTTCGACCACCGATCGACTGCTTGCTCAAGCCTCGTGACCTGGATACGGGATGAGGCCAGAGGCTGGGCTTTTGCTGGAGCAAAGGCTTTGAAAAAACTGCTTTTCGAACCACCATGAATTATCTTTATACTGTTATTTCTCTTCCAAATTTTATTTTTTGGGTGCCTCAGCATGTTAACACATGGCTAAGTGACCTTGTAATTGTTTTCCCCCTGCTTATATGAATATAAACCAACTAAGGTTGGACGTTTCAAAAAAAGTTCACACAATGGTATTTTCGCAGGTTCTGCAAGCACTGAATAAACCTAGCGAGCAAGAGAGGCGAGAGCAGTTAAACTTCGGGAAAAACCATGCTGCGCACGTCCTCGGTCTGTTCGACGGTTGTGGCGTAGCAGGCTCCTCCGGCAGGAATGGCGTTAGACCATGTACAGTGCAAGGTGCTCAGATAGGTGCTTACAAAAATAAACCAACCTTTTTCATAAGTACCGGTGCCTATTCCTATAGGAGGGGTGCCTAGTTAAGCATTTGTCTAGTACAAATAAGCACTGCTGCTTAGATAAAAAACCGGTTTATTTTTCTAAGCACCTCCATAGGCACCTTGCATTGTACATGCCCTTATAGTCCCATCACCCATGCTGTACGCGTCCGAATCCCAGACCCCACCCGCTGGCCTATCGTTGAGGAGGTAGATGCAGTCTTGTCGAGCCCCGTCGCCAGCAGCAGCGGCAGCAGCAGGGACAGACTTGGAGCAAAACATGCTCACAAAAAGGGCCCGCCCATCCAGGCCGTGGACCTTGTTCCACTGGCCACGGCTCAGGTCGGCCTCGAAGACGTCCCTGGGACTCGTGGTGCCGCTTATAGCTGACACATCGCCTCACCATGAACAACTTGCCATTGGATTCAACTAGATATCGTCGGACCTCGCAGTTACCATGAGAGGCCGTATAAGGGAGAGAAGCCCCAAGGATCCGTCTGATCCATGTGCCGAAGCGTGGCATTTGCTCATCGTTGTTGAGCTGAACAGCAATGAGCTTATTCTCCCAGGAGATGGCGTGGATCTTCCCTTGAAAGATAGCAATGTCGTAGATCATGTCGTGGTACCGATTACCCGTCAGTACTTGGCACGAGTTGATCTCACCGGCCGGCCTGCAGGTAGAAACAAAGACGTGGCAGCCATAGCTTGAGCCGCACAGAACGGCGACAAGCCTGGGCACTAGGCACATCACCACCTTCCTGATCCTGGACCTCTTGACGTCGTAATCCTTCAGGAGAGCGGCTACCTCGGGGAGAGGGGTCACGTCGCTGGAGAAGGTGTTCATCAGGGAGCACCGGCCGTAGTCGTGGAGTAGGAAGAGCATGTTCTCGCCAGCGGAGTAGCAGCTTGCGCCGTCGTCCGGAAGACGCACACGGTGCGCGGTGTTGTTGGAGACGTCAAGGAGGGCGCCGTCATGAAAGACAAGCCAGGGTAGCTGCGGTGGAGACTGCTGCAGTATGGTGGCGGCGCTCGAGCGCCACGGGCGACACACGGCGCGGAGGCGGACGCGGTCGGCGAGGGACGAGAGGCGGCCCAGTACGACGCCCAGGAGATCACCCGGCAGGTCCGGCCATGAGGACCGGCGTCGGCGTCTCGAGGCCGCCATCAAACTGATCTTAATAGTTTCGGGCTATGCGAGTTGTAGATTCTTCTTTTTTTTCTTGCAAAAATTGAGTTATAGATGAATTTGGTAACTACGTCGCACGATCAGGATTTTCAAGCGAGTGGTTTGAATCCCCTATCCTAAATTTTCTCAGCTAGCTTGTCGGGTTTCCCAAATTTGCAAATTCTGATAACACTTTTGTAATCGTAGCTATTCTAAATCGATTTTCAAAAAGGTGCAACTACAATCTCCAGTTTCCAGTTTAGTGAGCAAGCTACACTTTTCTAAAAAATACATAACAACTTGTGATAATGAGGGAGGTTTATTTTGGAGGATATGGTAGTTTTGCAACAAGTGCTCCACGGATTGAGCATAGAAAAGAAAATGTCAGGAATTTTGACGAAGTTAGAGTTCGGGAAAGCCTACAACATGGTTAACTGGGAATTTATACAGGAGGTGATGATGAAAAAGTCTTTCATCCGTTTTGGATCGGATAAGAGCATCTCCATCGAGGGCCTCCAAATGACCCCCCAAAGGCCCATTGGGGGTTCGTACGCCTAAAAACGTCACCAGCGGCACCTCCAAAGGGTCGCCCCGAGCAAAATCGTGTTCGGCACCCCCGAAGAGGCCTCCAAATTTGGAGGCCCTCTCGCGGGTGCCGGACATGGGTGCGGACATGCTTCTGACAGGGCTGGCCCGCCCGTCATACGCACAGCGCCCCGCCCCGTGTTAACTTGGGCTTGGCAGGAGGTCGTTGCGCCGCGTTTAATGGCGAGGCGACGAGACGACGGCTCGCCTGTCATCACGCCTCGCAATAGCGAAGCGACGCCTCGCAATAACGCCGCGCCCGTTCCCATGGCGCAGACGGAAGCGACGCGTGCTGCAGTCGCAGCGGCTGCCCGCGGCGGCGCCCTGCGCACGCGTCGTCGGCGTCAATGCGTGGCCAGGCGAACCGGTGGCCGCGTTAATGCAGGCCACCCAACCCCGCTCCTCCGGCCGCCTTTAAAACCCGGCGCGTCGCAACCCTCCTCTCCCCACACCACCGCTTCTCCCTTCTCCCCTCTCCCAACTCGCCACCAGCAGATCAGCCGCCAAGCAAGGCGGCCAACCGCAAGACGCCGGAGGAGCGCGAGCTTCGGCGTCATCACGACTTCCTCTCGGCGGAAAGCGAGCGCCGCGGCCAGCGACGCCGCGAGCAGATGGAGGAACGCCGTCGCCGCAACGAGGAGGCGGAGATGGCCAGGGCGTATGAACGCGAGCGGTGGCTCGAGGAGGCAGCCAACGCGCCTCCGTACGTCGTGTCGCTGGAAACGGCGCAGCTGTGCAGCCGCCATAGCGTGCCGGTGGAGGGGGACTCGTCCCTACCCGAAGGGTGGACGAGGAACGCCGTCAACGTGCCGGTGGCGCCGCGGCTCAGCAGCAAGGAGTGCGTCGGCTTCATCATGCGGAAGTGGTAGGCGATGCCGTACGAGCAGAAGATCGACCCCAAGTACTCCATCTCGGCGCCCTACTGGCACGCCGTGGTGGACGCGGAGTACGAGGCGCGCTGTGGCGGCGACTTTCTCCCTACCGGCGCGCAGGAACCAACGCCGGAGTTGTCTGCATCGGACGACGACGACGCAACCGAGGACGACGACAACGACCCCGAGCTGCCCGATCTACCTATAGAAACGGCAGGCGCATCTTGGTTAGCAGCGCCGCCGCCACCGGAGAAGGGGCGCAAGGTGAAGCCGGCGAGGCTTCCGATCAGGCGGCCAGGCGGTAGATGAAATCCCACCACGCGCCGGCCGCGAAACCTGAAGCCTCAGCCACGGCGAGGCTGTTGGAGATATGCCCTAGAGGCAAATAAATATTAGATATTTGTCACATTATCTCATTAAGTTTATAAATAAGTTTTATACCGTGCTATAACTGTATTAATCGGAATTGTTAATACACGTTTGGTATGTAAACAAACCAGAGTCCCTAGTTAGCCTCTATATAAACTAGTTCATCAGTCAACGGATGATCGAGATTTCCCGGTCATATTGATTCATAACAGTTGATGACGAAGTCATTTTATTGGTAGAATAAGGTGATGGACATTACCCACCAAAGTATTGCAAGAGGATCGTATCACTATGTTCAACATTGCAATAGGAAAGTAATGTGACAGCTTATTCCTCAGACCGTGAGATTATATCAAGTCGCTACTTCTGGAATATAATTTGATTGCATCAAACGCCATGTCTTATATAGTATGACAATAAAGGTGACACTTTCGGGTACACTAAGGAAGTGGTCGAGGCGAGTAATCAAGAGCGGGATTTGTTCATCCGTGTGATGGAAAGATACTCTGGGCCCACTCGGTGAAATTATATCTATAAAGCTGCGCAGCGCATGACTAGGTCATTGGAGATATAATATCACGGAACGAGTTAAGTAACCCTTGTTGGTAACGAGATAAAACACAACATAGGATGTTGACGATCGTATCTCGGACTAGGGTAGTATCGAAGAACAAAAGGAATGAAGATATCATGTTAAACGGTTCAACGACGATTATTCTGGAATGCACAGGGGCCGTCATAGGCATCCAGGTCTCCCTGACGGTCATTGACGAGCGAGGGGTCTCGACCATGTCTGGAGTATTTCCCGAAACGTAGGGTAACACACTTAAGGTCTTGACGACGCTTAGAGATCGTTTTGGAGTTATCGGAATAAAAGAAATAGAGAGAGAAAATGATCTAGAAAAGTTCCGGATGAATCGGAAGGGTTCCGGGGAAGACCGAAGTAAGTTCGGAGTGGTCCGGAAGTTGTTGCGGAGTCACAGGAGATTAAATAATACGCAAATATATTTAATTATGAATTATATATATTTAAATATTAATTTAATAATAAATAAAAGGAGAAAAAATGGGGCAGCCCACCTAATGGGCCAAAACCCCGGAAGGAAAGCCCACTAGGGGGCCGACCCCCTTTTGTGGGTGGTGCGGCTGGGCCACATGGGGCCCATGGCCACCACGGCTGCCCTGGCCGGCCGCACCCCCCCCCTCCTCCTTTAGTCCCACATGGGGGAGCAAGGGAGAGGGACACCCCTCTCCCATAATAAATAGTGGGGCATATTTTTTGTGAAAAATAGACAATAAATTCAGGATTTATTCCTATTGGCCCGAGGATGCCCCTCCGCCCAACTCCTCTCTCTCTCCATCTCCCGCTGTGTGTAGTCCCATCGTAAGGACAGCGCACGTGTGAGAAATCTATACCGCAGTACACCGTCGTGCTGCGGGATTCCACCCAAAAGTTTTACTTCCGCTATCTCGGCTGGATCGGAGAGCCCGGGAGTCGTCGTCAAGCTCCGCACGTGTGCGAGTACTCGGAGGCGCCACATTCGTGGAGCCAGGGCGTCATCGTCGCGCCACCTTCGGCTTCGTCTTCGTCGCGCCAAGTTCTTCGCGACCTCGAGGTCGGCTTCGTTGTCTTCATCGACAACGCTTGTTGCGGGAGCGTAATCCCCGCTATTGGTCTACAAGGGTACGCTGTCGACATCACCTCCGTTACCGCATTACTAGATAGATAGATCCTTGGCTAGTATTTCGGTGTTACGATAGTTAGAAAAATTATTGTTTTCTGCTACGAACCTCTTCAGAGGCTTCGTTTCTAAAGGCCGTAGCCGATGGGAATAGCAGATGAAACTTCCCGCGCCGGATCACCGAGACATGCAAGTCTGTTGATGATTCCGGCGCTTGGTTCTTATCTTCTCCCCTTCGCTAGGCCATGGAGCGGCATCTCTCCTCGCCGCCGGCGCGTGTAGTGGTTGGCTAGACGCTGTAGCGTGTAGCCGGTACCGGCGTAGTTTAAGTTTAGTTTGTTAAATCTCGTTTGGATTTTAAATTGTAAGTTTGTTAAATCTCGTTTAATAAAATCCGCCGCCGTAAGGTGTTCGATGATTTGCTTGCGTTTGGGGGGGGGGGGGGGGGGGGGGGGAGCGGACGTTTGGGGTGCGCCGCTGTAGACGCGGTCGAAAACATGGGCGGACACATGTCCGGCACCCCCCAATGGAGGCCCCATTGGGGTGCCGGACACGAATTTGGAGGCCCCCGGTGGAGATGCTCTAAGGATGACTGTGAAAGCGAGACATATAGCTTTTAATATTAAAAATATTGATAAAAATAATATATTAATATCAAGATGATATCAAATATATCTAGCCTCTGAAACAATATAATATCCAAAATAAGTCTAGACATTGAAGATGCACACAGAGAGAAAGGATAACAAAAAAGAAAAAGAAAAAGAAAGACCCCGCCGGAGCTATTAATATTAATGTGGAACGGAGACAATACTTCAAGACTAATAGGGGAGTATGACAAGGGAGTCCTCTTTCGTCCTTGTTATTGGACTTTGTAGTGGATTATCTAAAAGTTATTCTTTCGGTTGCAAATGATTTTTGATTTCTGACTTGCTTAGCTCTCTGTCCAGAGATTACCGTTTTCCCCACACTGACGAGCAACCACTTGTATGCTATCACACACCTTTTTGTTTCTTGCGGCCAGATATTCCAGTAAATTGCTGGAATAACCATGTCCCAAGCACATCTTATTTTTATCCAAAGTCATATTTATTGCTTCCAACAGTTGATGTCCTCCAAAACTGTAATACCGATCATTTGGATTCCTACAATACTAAAAATTCGTCTCGTGCACGAATATTCTAGATCAAAGTGTGTTGAACTATCTCTCTTTCCTTACTGAGATGTTTTTATTTGCAGAGGTTACATATGGTTATATTTTAAAACAAATCTTTATAGATGCACAATATACAACATAATCCCGTAGTGAACCATCATTTATTTCACATTTTTAAAAACTTGTAAGTGCGACATCCGAGAAAGGGGTGCAGGCGTAACTAAGGTCAATATATTCACATTCACAACTGTATCCAATATCTATGCTTGTTTCCCCGGATAATGTTGCCTGCATGTGTTTTCTCCGTATTGTTTCCAGCCATGTCCTTCAACTGTTACATTGAGCAGACAGAAAATGAGATGTTTCTTGTGATTTAAATTTGCAGCACTTAGATAACTCAATCAGGGTAAATTGTTTTAAAGTACCGGGTTCCTCAGCAAGTGATAGTTACATGGATCATTTAATTAAGACAGAAATATATGTGTTTTTTTATCTAAGAGAGAGTATATCAATAATATCTAGTAACTAATGCATTAGAAACTCTAATAATATTTATATTATTAGTTTTCTCTTGTATATTTAATTTGGGAAATGCTTAGACAATTGACCCAAAATGCTGTGAAGTGGTTCCTACCTTCGCTAGGATTGCCTTCTGGTGTCTGTAGCCCTGTAAATGATGCATGCTTTTATTGTCAGAAAAAATTACAACACTTACATTTGGCAGGCGTAATTAGTTTAACAACTTATGTGTGTGCATTCAAGAAAGAATAATAGTACTTGCTTTGTCTGTCCCGTATAGATAGTCGCAGTACGTGAAAAGAGAACCGAAGTTGCTCTGACAATTCCCTCCTACACGGTGATGGTAGTCATGGTGTGGCGCTCCTCCGTAGAGCGGGATGAACGTTGCAGGATTGAGCGGGAAGTCGAACCTGCAGTTTAAACACTTGCTAATTCAACGTGGTCCTCTTCGCTTAAAAAAGTCTCGTTCTTTGTTCCTTGATCATATAGGAAACACGAACTAGCAAATTTAGCTGTAGAGTTTCTGAGCTGTTTGTATTCTGGTTGTGTTACCGACTGAGAACTGTAAGCTGGAAAACTTTGTTAGCTGGTAGTGTGGTTTGGTAGATGGCAGTAGTTTGTAACGAATGGTAGTTTCTCTGGTAGAGCATGGAGGCTGTTTGGGCGCTGCTGTGGGAGTTTACCCCAGCGTGATGGGCATGAATTATTGAAGGTTGTATTATCAATTTCATCCAATAAATGAAATTGGGGCTTTGCCCTCCTTTCAAAAAAAAAAGTTAGTTGTTATTTGTACTGGCTAATTGAGTTATATAGAGGCTACATAGATATTAGTTAGCCAATTGTTAGCCATCAATTGCCGGATATTTGCTGGGAGGTTACTGTAGCATGTCACAGCAGATTGTACACAGCCTCTGTACCTATCTTATACCTTGAGGATTACATGGCAAGCCCGTGAGACAATTATCAGGGAAAATTACTTTGTTAACTCGGTATCAGATCAAGATCTATTCTCCCACCTTCCGCCATGACTAGACGCTCCAGCTCCAAGGCTATGACTAGCGTCATCATTTCCGCATCAGGTGCTCCAAGGCTATCCTCAATTACCAGCATCATCACTCATCCTGCTCACGCGCACAAACTTCCTCTTGCTAAAGACTCATGCAATGCCCGCCCTACAAGCGGCGCATCAGTTCGGCTACGTCATGGAACCTAACCTAAGGCGCCGGTCACGGAAGGCACCGGTAGAGATGCCAAGCATGTAGCTACCGGCCGGGAACTCCACTGGTGGTACTACGGTTTAGGTATTAGCGTTTAAAATTTAGGGGTACCCGCAAGATCAGTTGGTGCTCATCGCCCTCCTCAGTTCCATGTCCGAGGATATATATATTAGGGAAATTAATGCGCGTCACCACCGCTGCCACCAGCCAGGATGCGCTCTATCCCATGTTTGGCTCGCACCATGCACAGGTGATGCTGCTGTGCTACCAGCTCTCCAACTTGAAGAAAGGACTTCTTGGCTTCCGAGTACTTCAACTAGATGAAGGGCTATACGGACGAGATTTGGCGTTGAATGCGTTGAACATTCAACGCATTCAACGCTAAATCTCGGTCGTTCAATCATTGGAACGGACGGCCAGAGATGGAGGTTGTGCGCCATATGAGTTGTAGAATCTCATTACCGTATACTAAGGTAATGGCATCCACCTGGAAACCTCTCAGCAACGAGGAGATCCTCTGCGATGTACTCGCGAAAAACACTAAGGCTGGTGTATAAGCTAGTGGTGTCTCCATCACCTCACGGGGCGGCTTGGCTATGTGTATTTCCTCACTACATATCGTCATCTTGACATCCAGGTGAGTGGGTCACACATGTCAACATTGACATTAAATAATTTAAATGGCCACCTCGACATGACACGTAGATAAAAAAATAAGGTTGTAAACCTTCTTGTCCAATCTATGACCATTTTGTGTAATGAAATTATGACATTTTGCCTAAAATCATCATAAAGCTCTAGGGTTTGGATCCTCCCAAATGCCTTACGATCATTTGGTGCAAAATGGTCATAGATGTTAGGCCCATTTCACCCATAGTTAACTAACAGAAGATTATAAGTTAACACATTTTTATAGTGTGAGTAGATAAGGAAACCAACAAGGAGTCAGGAACTCTCTCACACAAAACAGCGGGACCGACGAAAAAAACAGCGGTGGGCTTGCGGAAGATAGTAGAGGAGGGCCGAGGAGAGCGTAGCTGGCAATGAAATATGCATGAGAAGGTCGTATCGGTGGCAATTGAAGCAGACAACAACGACGGACCGGTGGGCGGAGCTTCTAGCGACCCAGGCTGCACTACACGGTCGGCTCGGTGGCGGGGGAAGTTGCAGCGAGTGGCGGAGGACCGGCGGAGCAATCACCAGCGGACGATTCGTGGAGTGTCCGACGGCTCGATATGGAAGACCGGCGGCGAAATGACAGTTGACGGCCGTCATGGTGGTGGCTGAAGTAGAAGGCACTATCGGGGCGAGCACCGACTGAAGACGGAGGGCACCATGGTGAGAAGCATCGGCAGACTGTAGATTGATGCGGCCATATGAAAAGTGCCAGCGTGGCAATAAGAGGAGGGGTGGCCAGGAGATGTGCAACGTCGGGAGACGGTAGCAGAGGGAATATGGCGGTAGGGTAGATAACCCGGATACGATAGTCGGAGGGAGAGACGACAGATGGGATTGAAATAAGAAGCGACATCCAGAAGAGCAAACGGTGGCAGGGAGGATGACCCGGATACGACAGTCGAAGGGAGCAACAACAGATGGGATTGAAATAAGAAGCGATAGCCAGAAGAGCAAACGGCGGCGGGGAAAATTGAAAGAAGTAGCGACTGGCGGAGGAGCAAACGGTGGCTTGGAAGATAGTATCTCAGCATGAGTTGCGTGCCGAAAAGATAACCTAGGAGAGAAAACTCTATCTCTTGTACCATCGAATGGATGCAACTTATCTATATATTGCATAGCATAACAGGCCAATATATAGTACACACAGAATTTGGAGTACAAGAAAGAAAAATATAATCAATACCCTTATACAGTGGGGAAAATAAATATCAATATAAACTACTCTAACAAGGATAATAAATATAGATGTATCCCATACACAGAAAACCATTATCGAAAAACCACACAGAAAACAATTCGCTGCGTCAAGGAGCATTGTAACTGGATGCACGCAGAACTAGGCTAAGTATAGAATTTCTCGGAAGGATTTGCCAAGGAAATGTTGGACAATCTTGTCTTGCGGCCTCCAAACCGAACTGACCGTTTCACACTCATGCTTTTAAGCATTGGCGAACATTTTAATATTATAGTCTTAAGAAATCATGCTCATGATCTTCTCCATGCATTGAAGCCATGAATTTCCACTTCTTCAAGACGTGTACAGAAGATACTTTGGCTTCTCCAATTCTTGGGCTTATATGAATGAAAATTTTGTAGGCAAGTTTTTATCACCTGATAAACTTATGGGCACAACAATGCATTATTTATATGTGCTTGTTTCTCGGTTGAGACCTTATATAAAAACCGCGTACATATAATGTAATTGAACATTTTATGATGTAATGTGCATTTATGTAAGATCTATAATCATGGCGAAGTATTACCCCGGACCACAACGGCAGGACGACCTTAAGTTTCTTTGTAGCGACACAAAATTGACGCATTCAAAGGATCGAGTCGCAGCACAGTTGCTCCATAAACATGCCAAGCCAGTTCAAAATTTATCTCCAACAAACGATAACACTTATTTTGGAGTATATCCTTCGAAAATAGAAGATTGGGGTAAGGATAACAAATTAAGTTGCATCACCCTTACAGAAAACAATCGTGTGGTATCAAGGAGTCCTCTAACCATATGCAGGAGGAACCAGTTCACCAGAGCTGAAATGACCATAGCAATTCACGTAAGGATGTGCCAAGAAAATGTTGGATAATTTTGTAGTACAGCCTCCAAACGTTTGTGCCAGTGTCACAGACAGTCTTTTAAGCATTGGTGAGCATTTAAATATCAATATTAAGAAATCATGCTCATGATCCTCCCCGTTGAAGCCGCTGATTTCCACTTCTTCAAGGCTCGTACAAAAGATACTTTGGGTTCTCCAGTTCTTGGGCTTATTGCAATGGCAATTTCTCAGGCATGTTCGATTCTCCTAAAGAAATTGAGGATCATAACAATGCATTATTTGTTTGTGCTAGCTTGTATCTATGTTGAGACAAACTGTCTACTATATATATTTATGTAAGATCTATATTCATAGGAAGTATTACCTTGGGACACGACGGCAGCTCGACCTTAAGCCTTTTTGTAGCGGCACGAATTTGATGCATTCGAAGGACTTGTGATACAAGTGCTCCGTAAACATGCCAAGCCATTTTAAAATTTAGCTCCAATACAGAGAAGTTGGTAACCGGGAGTTTCTCCATCTCTTTTGCAAAGTTCAGCTCTGAATCCAAATGATTCTGCAATACAATTATTGGACAATGAATCATGCATAGACCGAATAGAAACGTATTGTATAAACTGTAAACCCAATAGTAGATTGAGCAGGCCAGATCAGAAGAGACGTACACCGGGATTTAGGTGGAAGGACAGGACATGGTGGAGGCGTGGAAGCTGCCAACATGTGTCTTCTCTGTTGTCTACGTAGCTCCTCTCTATCGTTTGTACGGCCATGGTGTGGAGCAGCCGAGGAAGATACACATGACCCCACGCTACTGTATACCTGCGCTGCCACGTGAGCTTCTCAACAGCTGGTGCCGAGATAGAAACACCGATGTCGCTGTAGGCATGGACATACAGATGCAGTTCCTTAAGCTCGGGAGTTACTATGTCGATGCCCTGGCATTCGGTATAGCAATTCCTAGGGAACACAACAAGTTTCTGCAGTGATGCCGAGTGGACCGTGATTTTGCCCGGAGCTACAGTCACCTCTAGCACCCGCAGGCGCGGGCAGTTGCTGACAAAGGTGCCAATGTCGACGGCGCCGCGTCCTGACAGGGACAGCCTCTCGAGCATCGAGAAGCTTCCAGACGGCAATGGTGTCACACATACGTTTTGCAGACTCATCTTGATCGACGTGGTATGGGGAAAGCAGGGCAGGTCGGCATTAATTCTTTTGTAATTGCAACGCTCAATGTTGTCAGTGAACACAAGCTCCTGGGGTGAGAGCCTCGCCGCTGCACGGAGAATAGAGGCGAAGCGAGCGACATCGACGCCCTCTGTCCAAGGAATCCCGATTCCGAGGAGAGACAACACGAGGCCTGGCGGTGCCGCCTTCTCAAGTGTGGTGAGCGCCGCATGGAGCGAGCCAAGCGCCATCCCGCTGAAGGTGACGCCGAGCACACGTAGCCGTGGGCACCGATTGAGCAAGGGGCTAAGGTCGACGATGTTGCCCGAGAGGGTAAGCTTCTCGAGCGCAGGGAACTCGCCGGACGGCGACAGGGTGAGGAGCGTGTCCCACTGGGTGATGCTGAGTTCCCGCAGACGCTCACAGCTGTTGAGCAAGGGGCCAGGATCGACGATCTGGCCGGAGAGGGACAACTTCTCCAGCATGGGGAACTTGCGGGCTGGCGGCAGTCTTATGCGTAGGATACTCCTGTCCGGGTAGGTGACGCTGAGCACACGCAGGCGCGGGCAACGGTTGAACAAGGATCCAAGGTCGTTGCTTGTGCCCGTGACAGTTAGACAGTCGAGCGCGGTGAACTCGCCGGCCGGCGGCGCGCTCAGCCACAACTGCTGCCCGTTTAGCACGATCGAGGTGGTGCACGGGAAGCAAGGCAGCTCGACGTATGCAGGATAATTCTCCTGGAAGGTGAGGATGAGGTGCTCCGGCGAGAGCCGCACGGCGGCGCGCAGCAACGAGTTGGTGCCGGTGGTGGCACCGTTCCGCGGAAGGGCGATGTCAAGAGTGGACACCTGCGGTGAAGCAGCAAAGTGGCGGAACAATGCTTCGATCTTGGCTGGCGCGAGTCCGCGGAAGGTGAGATCGGTAAGGCCGATCCATAGGTCACGCCAACGGCGCGAGAGGTGGCTCGTCAGCATGGCGGTGCGGACGCAGCGTAGGCGTGCGAGAACCAGGAGAAGCATCTCGTCGGGGAGAGAGCTTATGTGGTCTATGCTCGGCCTTGAGGAACATCCATGCGGCGGCGGCGGCGGCAGCGGCCAGCGCCTGAGGCGACGCCCCGATCGCAATTCCATCGAAAGCGAAGGAAGAGGCGTGAACGGCTGAACGCCCGTGACTCGCCCGTGTTTTTTTTCCGATGCGGCTCAGCCTAAATAGATCAATTCCGAGCATGTCAATCTCAAAATAAAAATGAAAAACATTCCCAATTGTCAAGGAAGCCCGTGATAATCATGATCCGTCAAACAGGACGTCCAGTTCGATTTATTTTTTTCCCTAAAAATACGAGAGTTAGTTTTCAGTTTTTCGCGTGTGATATATTCTACCATTCATAGCGTAATTGTTCCTTAAAAAAATCTTAACGTATGATAAGGATAATAAAAGATGGATTTTGTATGGTTTATAGAAAGAGGAAGTACTCATGACGTAAATTAAGATCTTAATGTACTAAGTCCAAACTAAGAATAGTAACAAAATGAACTTTAATTTATAGTTTAGGGGCTTGCCTAGAAGATGGATTCCTTGTGTTACAATTATGGTGACAGCTTAAATGGAACGCAGTTAGGGAACTGCTTCGATATTCCTGAAACCATAGTGCTACGCCGAAGTGTACTGCGACCTTCAACGCCGAAGGCTAAAAGGGTTCGAGTACAGTTCAGACTCTAAAGGCAGACCCCGGATGAGAACAGTGAAGTTTTTTTACTTCATGCTTCCTACACGAGCATAGTTTAGACTCTAAAGGTAGTCGTTGATGGCAACTTTATGCACTGATGTGAATCATCGTGTTGTATCTTAAGTTTTAGTTTTCTAGTTTGTACTATACTAGTTGAATGCCCGTGTGTTGCCATGGATCATCAAGTTTCGTTCCCCGTCAACATAATGCAATTAAGTATTCCACAACGGTAAACATGATCGATCTAAGGAAATGGGCATACGATTGACATATGAGCACAAAAAATATTAAGTGGCATTCGACCGTAAGATTCCTCTATTTCACAAATATAGGTCGACAAGATTTTCCTTTGTTAGGGAAAAGCCACTATATTTTTCAAACCATTTGGCATGCATGTAAGCATGTTTGATGTATTTCACCATCATATGCTTTTACATATGTTAATTTTCTGCTACCAGGGTCGTTTGTGTAATTCATCGATCAACCTCGGTCCGTCGCGTTGTCTTTTCTACATTACCTACATTGACTTTCGTAGCCCGCGTCGAGTTGTAATAGCTGAGGTCCTCCCGAGAGTGGATGCACACGACTAATGCAGTGTTGTCGACTACCGTGGATAACAAGTCTTTTCTTGGAATGGAAAAGAGGACGAAGAATAGATGGTCGCCAGGGGTGGAGAGTTGGATAGTCATGGTGTCGGGTCTACTTATTCTATCATCCTAGATTTTCTAGAGGTACTGTTCGTGATAAATGTTTGTGTAGTAGTGATGGATATTTCAAAATGTTTGTGTAGTAGTGATGGGTATTACTAATCCTCACTCACCTAGGAATTTGTTAAGTATCAGTTGACGTCGATAACCTGATCCTATCATCCTAGATTTTCTTGGAATGGAAAAGAGGACGAAGAATAGATGGTCGCCAGGGGTGGAGAGTTGGATAGTCATGGTGTCGGGTCTACTTATTCTATCATCCTAGATTTTCTAGAGGTACTGTTCGTGATAAATGTTTGTGTAGTAGTGATGGATATTTCAAAATGTTTGTGTAGTAGTGATGGGTATTACTAATCCTCACTCACCTAGGAATTTGTTAAGTATCAGTTGACGTCGATAACCTGATCCTATCATCCTAGATTTTCTTGGAATGGAAAAGAGGACGAAGAATAGATGGTCGCCAGGGTGGAGAGTTGGATAGTCATGGTGTCGGGTCTACTTATTCTATCATCCTAGATTTTCTAGAGGTACTGTTCGTGATAAATGTTTGTGTAGTAGTGATGGATATTTCAAAATGTTTGTGTAGTAGTGATGGGTATTACTAATCCTCACTCACCTAGGAATTTGTTAAGTATCAGTTGACGTCGACAACCTGATCCAATGTTGAGGACAGGAGGCGGCGCCGCGAGAACGGGAGGCGAGCTTTCTGGCGTCGGAGGTATAGAAAATTGTGTCTTGCAACATCTTATATATCCACTACATTGTACGGAATTAAACTTCAGTATGAAAGTATCACGAAAATAACAGGAAATTAATGATGTGAAATTGTACTTAAGGAAATATATACTTAACAAAACCGGTACGGCTATACTGGAACACGGTGTATATTAATACACTGGAATTATACTCGGGAACAGTATAGAGCGGAATGTCAGGTTGTTCATAGGATTGGCTCTATGGATTGTTAAATCTTGCGAGTTTGATTTGTATTCGAACTCGGCGCATGACTCACACATGCGTGCTGGAACCTAATTGTTTAAGAGTAATTGACTCGATAACTGGCTGTTAGGTATTGTGATTGTTCTAACATGTCACGAGTCTAATCTGAAATTTCGAGTTTATATAAAGATCACACACTCTAGTCTCAATATGCATTGTGAGCGACACCACCGACAAAGCAGAGGAATAGAGGTAGGACGAAATAGCTCCAAACCCTAATTTTACTACATTAGTGGTTCGACGCCGTCGGAATCCGCTGCAAAATTCTTGTAGCCGGCGTGAAGCTACGATCGATGGTCGCTCATACCCGCGAGGAATTTATCATCGCCTGCTGCATCGGCCGTCGTGCGAGGAATTGATCGCTATGTGTTGGGCTGATCACCGTACATAGATTGGAAGAAGACAGCAAGCATGCACTTTTGCTTCCCACGATCCATCAAATTGCGCGCGGTGATCGAGGAAGATTAAGCTGCCCTAGCCCTGTCCGCCGAGAGCACTCTGCCGCCGTCTGGAAGAAAGGACGCCAGCCCGCCTCTCGATCAACCTAATCCTTCGTCGTCGATTTGATTTATCGTCGCCCCAGCTCGTTATTTCCGGTCAGGTCGATCGCTCCTGAGATCCCGACGCTTCCGCTAATTGTACATCTCCGTATGTTCAAAAAAATTGTACATCTCCGCGTCCATCCAAGCATTGAATTAATCTGGCCGGCGGGGCGATATCAAGATTCTGCTAGTTGGTCTGCGCACATACATCGAGACCGTTTGCTGGTTGCTGCTGGTCTTTCTCACGATCGGACCAGCCAGCAAACGGAATGCTTCGCATGCGTGGATCAAGCAGTTACTCAGGCCACCGTCATAATTCTTGCACGGGAGTCGAGGAAGCTAATTATAGGAAGTTTACTTTTCAATATACAAAGTGTATCACTCAGATTGAGGAAGGAGACAAGAGAAAATCTCACGGCACACCAGGAAGACAGAAGAAGGAACACCCAGCAATCACAAGAATAAATTGGATAGGTACTGCGAAGCCTGGTAATGGTGCATATACTGACCAAGGAAGAGAAGTGCTATGTTGCTGCTATGCGTATACAACTCCTTCACGACAGGAAATTTCTTTTGGATTCTTTACTGGAATATTGCCACGGAACTAGTTGGAACATGACTAGGAACATATTGTTGAGTACACCGGAAATTGTTAGCATCGACTACTTCGAATCAAGAAGTCTTTGGATGGAAGAACGGATACACTGCACGGATATAGCTATGCTGAACAGATTGCGTGGAAAATAATGCGTAACCTGGAAAAGATATTCTTTCGTGGACTTATTTTTTCTTGGGCATCATTTATTTTTGGAGGAAATTGGAACGCACCAGAGGGAACGAAATTAAATTCTTCTCCAGATGGGTATCATTTTCTTTCTTTGATTTTTCAATTGCTATGGCATTGACCTCGTAGGAATACTATGGAACATGTCAGATTCCATAATAGTTCAATGGAATATACCGTGTAACGATGACGAGAAGGCATCAATCATGTTTATATTGAAACTGGCATCGCTTATTTTTGGAGGAACATGGACAACACTCTATGGAAAAGGAAATCAATATTTACTCAATGGAAGAGTGGAAATATTGCTCAATGAAAATTAGTGCATTATGAAATTTAACACAACGGTCTCATGTTCTACTGATAATCCGCTGGAAGTTGGTTGTGAAGATAACTCCATAGGGAGGAATACTGATAATATAAACACATGCTCGGAATTTATTATTGATGGTATTTACGACTTGGTCATACTCTATAAACAGAATGACGGTCGTTAATTCTGGAATTCTAAACTCTAAGTGGGAGGACTCAGTTATGGATTTTTCTTCAATGTGACATTTGGTTTTACACTCCCACTAGAGGCTCAATTATTTATCTCATTTACGACTTTGTCACATATCAAGGAACATAATTAGTGGATTATTAATTCTGGAAATATATACATAAGTGGGAGGATTATGATACTTCATCAGCTTATATTTACGGTATTTTTTGGACACTCCAACTTGAGGTTATTTAATGATAGCACTTGATATGGCTATTATATCTTTTACAATACAAGTCGGGAGGTTTTTGTGGTATTAATATCTCATACTGAAGTGGAAAATCAGTTCATCAAATGATTTAAAAGTTTGAAAACTGATTGGTGAGGGAAGTACACTTCAGGAATATTAACTAAAACTAGTGTAATGAGCATGGAATTATTCACCGCTGTCTTATGTCAAATACTCCATTGTTGAATGGAGGAATACAACTCTTGGTTATTCACTTGATTATGAAAAACATTACAGACTACTATTTGTTAAGTAAGTCATTATTTATCATAGTCACTGTTTATATATTGTGAACTAGAAGGAAGTATTCTATTTATATTTTGGTAGTATGGAATTGTAATGATTATTTACTATATTGCACACCAAGATTTAGTTTAAAAGTTTATATTCTAGTGGATCAAATGGTATTTTTGTTTTTGATCTGGAAATAGGAAAATTGGTGAAAAGTAGGAACATCGTATTGCGTGATGCAGAGTGGATTTACTAGCAGTCACACCAGAATCATTATGAATAAATCCAAAGGAAAACACAAGGTAAACTCCCAACACTAATTTATTTAGGAAAAGTGGGAAGAATTAACATGGACCATTATATCTTGACTACTATCGATATTGTCTATTCTTTGGGTAAATCACTCTATGTTTTAGCAGAACATGTAAACTTATATGGAATAGTTAAAGTTGTTACTATTTTAAACTATGGTTGAAAGCATTGCGGGACGAAATAAACTCAAATGAAGAGGAATAAAAGTTTGGGAACTTGTTATTTTACCAAACAACTGCAAGGCTATATGTTGTAAATAGATTTACTTACAAGGAAGATTAATGTGACATGCTTAGTGGAATTTTCAATGCTATGCTTGTTGTTTGATTCTTGACACAAAGGAAATGTTTATATTTTGTGGAAACTCTGCAATTTAGTGGAGGTGGGAACAAAGACAGGGTTTGCTAGTTGAATTGGTCAATTCATATTTGTTGGAACAAGCTTCACATCAATGGAATATCATGTTATACGGTTTTATTAATGATGGAAGATGATCATATGCAAAGGTTAGTGTGAATTATTTTGAGTTATCATTATATGTTCTAACTATGTTCTTATTGTTTTTAAAATATCACATTGATGGAAGTGAAACCTTGGTTCGGTTCGAACTTTCGTATGAAAGGTATGTTGAATCTTCCAATCTTTTGGAAGTGGAATTACATAGAGAGTGTTTTAATATATTTTTCTATGGAAAATTGCAAACCTGTCTAGCACCTTTGATAAAGGGAATGATACTTAGTGAGGAAATATGTTTGAACTATCATAAGGAAAAAAAGATGAGTAATTGTCATACCACAATTATCGTGGGACATTATTCGTGCGACCTGAACTTAGCCATTCCGCTATAATTGTTGCTTTTTGGTTAGCATGGAAAGTGATTTGCTGGAATTATTAGCAAATGGAATATGAATTTTATAAAGATTGTTGGAATTACATAATGGACTTGTCATGCAATGTCAAGGAAACATGGACTATTCATTATTCTTTGACGATCTCAACATTCAGCTGCGTGGATATATTGACGCTATTTTTGGAAATATGATCTCGGTAAAAGGTAATCTATTTTTATATTATGTGTTAACATTTACTTTTGTAGGTCTTTATGGTACAAAGAAAACTTGAATTGGATACTTTTGTTTACGGAATATGAATACTTTGATGCATGTCAAGCATTGAAGGAAGGTCTATGGCTAAGGAATTTTCGACGTAAATTTAAGGTCGTGGAATGGTGCATCATAACCTGTTACTTTGTGATAGTATGACTCCAAAAGTCACAAAGTTTAGATGTAACGTGAGTGCACTGAAGAAAAGAATTATTCTCGAACCATGTTAGTTGCATGGGAATTTACTTCGCTGAAATAAAATGTTTTCAGTCAAGTGGGAGATGTAGCAAATTGTATCTTGCAACATTCTATATATCCACTACATTGTCCGGAATTAAACTTTAGTGTGGAAGTATCACGGAAATAACAGGGAGTTAATGATGTGAAATTGTACTTAAGAAAATATACTTAAGGAAGCCGGTACGGCTATATTGGAATACGGTGTATATTAATACGCTGGAATTATACCCGGAAACAGTATAGAGCGGAATGCCAGGTTGTCCATAGGATTGGCTCTATGGATTATTAAAGTCCGCGAGTTTGATTTCTATTCGAACTCGGCGCATGACTCACACATGCATGCTGGGACCTAATTGTTTAGCAGTCATAGGCTCGATAACTGGCTGTTAGGTATTTTGGTTGTTCTAACCTGTCACGGGTCCTATCTGGAAACAGATTGAGTTATCTAAAATTTGGAGTCTATATAAAGGTCCCACTCTCTAATCTCAATATGCATTGTCAGCGGTACCACCGATAAGGCAGAGAAATAGTGGGTAGGCCGAAATAGCTCCAACCCTAATTTTACTACAGGGGGTGGAGCGAGAAGAGGAGAGAGGATCGGGGTAGTGGAAAGGCGGCGGCATGAGCTGAAAGGAGAGGCGAGGTTTTTTTTCTAAACGAACAAAAAAAATTATATGGCCTCACACGCTCACCTTCATTACAAGTCAAAGTTGCTGCACATTTGAGAAAAAACGTTCAATGACGCAGAGGTCAGGTTATACCCCTTTTCCAAAACAAAACAAAATAAACAAAACAGTATATACACTGCTTGATTTTGATAAATTTCCTGGACTACCGATGATAATAGGTTTTGTTTTTTCACCTTTGAAACAAAAAATACCATGAACTCTCGGTTCTAAACAAAAGATGGTGACGAACAACAATATTGGACCCAGCTTAATATACAGCGGTAGTTTGTTCCAAGTGTTTGCATCAGTTTTAGGCTGACAGGAAAAGCAAACGACAAGAGTTATTTTGGTGCATCTCCTTTGAAAATCGGTACGGATAACAAATGAAGTTGCATCACCCTTTACATAAAACAATCATGTTGCATCAAGGAGCATGCTACCCAGATGCACGTGGAACCAGTTCACCCGAGCTGAAATGACCATAGCAATTCACGGAAGGATGTGCCAAGAAAATGTTGGACAATTTTGTGGTGCAGCCTCCAAAAGTTTGTGCCAGTGTTACGGACAGCCTTTTAAGCATTGGTGAGCATTTGAGTATCAATATTAAGAAATCATGCTCATGATCCTCCCCATTGAAGCCACTGATTTCCACTTCTTCAAGATTCGCACAGAAGATACTTTGGATCTCCAATTCTTGGGTTATCGCAAGGACAATTTCTCGGACATGGTCGTTTCTCCTAAAGAAAATGAGCATCATAACAATGCATTATTTGTTTGTGCTGGTATCTAGCTAGGCTGAGACTACATCAAACTGCCTACAGAAATTTTATTGGACATGTATTTATGTAATATATGATATGCATAGGAAGAATTACCTGGGACACGACGGCAGCATGACCTTATGCTTTTTCGTAGAGGCACAAATAGGATGCATTCGAAGGACTTGTATTACAAGTGCTCCGTAAACATGCCAAGCCAATTTGAAATTTAGCTCCAGCACAGGGAAGTTGGTAACCGGGAGTTTCTCCATCTCTTTTGCAAAGTTCCGCTTTGAATCCAAATGATTCTGCAATTAAAACAATTATTGGACAATATATCATGCATTGAACGAATAGAAACGTATGGTGTAAATCCGATAGTAGATTGAGCAGGCGAGATAAGAAGAGACGTACACCGGGATTTAGGTTGAAGGACAGGACATGGTGGAGGCGTGGAGGCTGCCAATATGTGTCTTCCCTGTTGTCCTCGTAGCTCCTCTCTATCGTTTGTACGGCCATGCTGTGGAGCAGCCGAGGACGAAGACGAAGCGCATGACCCCACGCTACTGTATACCTGCGCTGCCACGTGAGCTTCTCAACAGCTGGTGCCGAGATGGACACGCCGATGTCCCTGTAGGCATGAACATCCAGATGCAGCTCCTTAAGCTCGGGAGTTACTATGTCGATGCCCTGGCAGTCCGTATAGCAATCCCTAGGTAACACAAGAAGTTTCTGCAGTGATGCCGAGTGGACCCTGATTGTGCCTGGAGCTACAGTCACCTCTAGCACCCGCAGGCGCGGGCAGTTGGTGACTAAGGTGCCAATGTCGACGACGGTGCCGTGGCCTCTTAGGGACAGCTTCTCGAGCATCCAGAACTTGCCAGCGGCAATGGTGTGAAACATACGTTTTGCAGGATCGTCTTGATCGACGTGGCATGGGGAAAGCAGGGCAGGTCGGCATTAATTTTTTTGTAAATGCAAATGTTGTCAGTGAGCAGCTCCTGGGGTGAGAGCCTCCTGCTGCATGGAGAATAGAGGCGAAGCGAGCGGCATCGACGCCCTCTCTCCAAGGAATCCCGATTCGGAGGAGGACAACACGAGGCCTTGTGGTGCCACCTTCTCGAGTGTGGTGAGCGCTGCTTCGAGCGAGCTGAGCGCCATCCCGCTGAAGGTAACACTGAGCACACGCAACCGTGGGCACCGATTGAGCAAGGTGCCAAGGTCGGCGATGTTGCCCGAGAGGGAAAGCTTCTCAAGCACAGGGAACAACGGCGGCAGCGGGGTGAGGAGGTGATGCGTATCCGCCTGGGTGACGCTGAGTTCCCGCAGACGTTGGCAGCTGTTAAGCAAGGTGCCCGGATCGACCATCTGGCCAGAGAGGGACAACTTCTCTAGCATGGGGAACTCGCGGGCTGGAGGCAGTCTTATGCGGAGGATACAGTTGTCCGGGTAGGTGACGCTGAGCACACGCAGGCGCGGGCAACGGTTGAGCAAGGATCCAAGGTCGTTGATTGTGCCCGTGACAGTTAGACAGTCGAGCGTCGTGAACTCGCCGGCCGGCAGCGGGCTCAGCCAGAAGTTCTGTAAGTTTAGCTCGATCGAGGTGGTGCATGGGAAGCAAGGCAACTCGATGTATCCAGCATAATGTCCTGGAGGGTGAAGATTAGGTGCCCCGGCGAGAGCCGCACGGCGGCGCGCAGCAACGAGTTAGTGCCGGTGGTGGCGTCGTTATGCAGAATGGCGATGTCAAGAGTGGACATCTGCGGTGAAGCAGCAAAGCGGCCGAACAATGCTTCGATCGTGGAGGGCGCGAGTCCGCGGAAGGTGAGTTCGGTAAGGCCGATCCATAGGTCACGCCAACGGCGCGAGAGGAGGCTCGTCAGCACGGCGGCGCGGACGCAGCGTAGGCGTGCGAGAACCAGAAGAAGCATCTCGTCGGGGAGGGAGCTGATGAGGTCCGTGCTCGGCCTTGAGGAACATCCATGCGGCGGCGGCGGCGACGAGCGACTGAGGCGACGCCCCGATCGCAATTCCATCGAAGGAAGACGTGAACCGGAACCTCCGCAACTTCGTCTCAGAAAGTCAGAATAGGAACAAAATAAACCCAGCGACTTGCCCGTCTAAAGCGTCGCCCGGCCCAGCCCATGATAGATCAACTCCTAACACTAAACCAACAAAGTAACCCTCAAAAAAGAAAAGAAAAAAAGCCTTCCGTTTTATTAGAATGAAAATACTTCGCACTGTAAGTTTTACATGTTCACCTTCCGTTTTATTGTTTTACAGCCAATTAAGACTAAAAATATATTTGTTTTATATGTTAGGCCTCTGTGTAAATGTAAGTACACCCTTATGTAAAAAGGAACATTAAATAATTAGGTCAAGAATTGTGTCGACCTTCTTAAGACTACTTTTACATGTTTGGCACCTATGTAATTGCATATACAACCTCATGTAAAGTAACATGAAAATACTTAAAGTTTAGGTCTAGCTTTACATGTCCACCATCCAGTTAATCACTTTACAGCAATCCTGGAGTAGTTTTACATGTTCTAAAACGTAACTTTTTCAAATTCCTAGCATTTCAATATGTGTATGTTTTTAGGCAGAGCAAATGTAAAGTAACTTTTGAAGTTCTCAAAATTAAAATATACATGGTAACCATCTACACAATTGCACACAGATCATCACGCAAAGTGACATTCTCTCAATTTTATTTTTCTGACTTTTCAATTTATTTGTCAGATGGCTTGAACTCAGTTCTATTAAATGTTAAGAACATCATGTCTCTTTTTCTTATTTTTTGTGTTCGCGCGGTTTTGAAAATTCCAAAGTTGATACTGGATACGTTCTAAACTTGGAGTTCAAAGGGGTCGTTGTGCTGTCAGAGAACACTAGTGAAGTAATGGAAGAAAATTATTGCCCATGCTCTGACGGTAGAATGCAGATCAGCAGCGATGCATGGACAAAATGCGGTGCAATCAATGATTTTCAGACACAGACTCCCATTTTATTGTTCCATGTTTATGGAGAAGAATTCATGTCCACAAGGGGTTTCTAGATCACTATACATGTCATTTGAATGAAGCAGGATACATACAACAACTATGCTTACCTTGGGTCTAGTACTAGTTTGCCTACTTTTGCGATGTCTAAACCTCAAGAAACCCTGCTGTTTCACCTCGTTTTTAGTTCTACTTTTTTTTGTCTGATCTTGGCTCTCCAAAAATGGGGCTAGCTCTCCATAAATTTCCATTCAAGGAAACTTTTGCTTTTTATTCTCGAGCATGCGTGCGTGTGTGTGTGTGCTTGTGTGTGTGTGTGCGCGCGCGCGCGTGCAGGTGCATGCGTGCGTGTGTGGGTGGTGTGTGCAGGATTTGGCCCGAATAGCGCGCGCCTTGTAGTTTTGAAGCAAGGCGAGACAACTTCAGCTAGGAGCCTCTGCGTGCGTGTGTGTGAGTATTATTTTCCAGTATGTGCTATAATTTTCCTCTAGTAAATATGAAGCGGGTGGTGTATAAAGCAAGAATAAGAATAGTAAAGAAAACGGAAGGGGGGGGGGGGGGGGGGAGAGAAGGACATCTTACTGGACTTGGGTGCAGATTTTCCAAACATGAATCTACTGATTTTCGTATCCATTTTGTTGCTCCGGATCAGCCTCCCTTCTTCCCGGTCCATGATCGGCTTCTCGTCTCTTCCTTTCTTTCCCCCTTGTTTTGGATCACTTCGACGATTCCGAGACAAGAATACCGCATCACAGGTGGGAGAAAAAAGTCACTGTTCTGGGCATGGGTGGTTTGGAAAACCAGAATGGGCATGGGTGGTTTAGAAAACTAGAATAAAAGGTTTGTCGATTGGTTCCAACAACTTGGGGAGGGGGCTGTTTTTTACTACACTTTGTCCATTTGGAAATCAGTTTATGTATTGTTATTGTTATTTTAATAGTTATTTAATGGCACTAGATTCTAGTTTCGCACACGGACCCCAAAACTACCAGGCTTGATTCTGCCAACAATGCATGAGGCTTGTACACGTGTGCTGCTAAGACATATATGCTCTTTTATCGCGCACACATGTAGATGAAAAGGAAGAGTCCAACCTTTTGTATACACCATTGTTTCAGCTATTGGATTCAAGTCGACAAGGAGAAGCGATATCCGATATGTCGTTTGCAGGTTGGTGCACATGCAGAGCATTTTGTTCCTTTTCAATATGATGAATCACTTGAAATGGATGGGCAATAATAACACCAAAGTAATTCAATCCATACGCTGAACAAGAGTGTTGAATGCATGGATACCGTAAGTTATGATTGTGTTAATTAGTGTGTGGTCCAGAAAGGAAATCATATTCATGATCTAAAGAGAGAACAAATGCTTCTTTCGCGTCGTACTTTCAACACAAAGTGCCCAAACACACTCGTCATTGGTTGCTGCCAGATCATATCATTTTAAGTTTCTCGTCATGTCACATGACCAGAATTTCCCGGCGACGAGTTTAGGTTCTTACAATACCAGGTAAGCATAAGAATTAAATAGTTACATTTCACTCACAAGGAATAATACACAACGGTAGGAGTAAGAAATATAGTTACATCACACTCACATAAGACATGTTGCATTAAAGAGCATGCAAACCAGATGCACGCGAGCCATAGTTGAAATTACCAATAGCATTTCACGGAAGGATATTCCAAGAAAGTTTTGGACAATTCCGCGTTGCAACCTTCAAACGTTTCTGATGGTCTCACAGTCACGCTTTTAAGCATTGGCGAGCATTTAAATAGTAATCTTAAGAAATCATGCTCATGATCCTCTCCATTGTAGCCGTGGATTTCCACATTTTCAAGAGATGTACATAAGATACTTTGGATTCTCCAATTCTTCTGCTCATCGCAAGGGCAATCTCTCGCACATGCTCGTTTGCCCTAAAGCAAATGAGCAGCACATGTCAATATATTATTATTTGTGCTAGCTTTTGGCAGAAAATGTACTAGACATGTACTATATATTGATGTGTAAGATATGTAAGCATGATGAAGAATTACCTTGGGCCACCACGGCAGGACGACTTTCAGCCTTTTGGTAGCGGCACGAATCCGACGAATTCGAAGGAGTTGCAACACAAGTGCTCCGTAGACATGCCAATATGATTTGAAATTTAGCTCCAACACAAGAAACTTAGTAACCGGAAGTTTCTCAATCTCTTGTGCGAACTTCAGATGTGCATCCAAATGATTCTGCAATACAATCGGACATGATTGGAACCATGCGTACATTTGCAATTTAGGGTGTAAATTCAATACTAAAAATAGCAGGAGTGCAGGACAGACAAGAGAGACGTACACCGGCGTACATGTGCAAGCACAGGACCTGTGAACATGCGTCGTCCCTGTGTACGTAGCTCCTCTGTATCGTCTGTATATTCATGCTCTGGAGCCGCCAAGAACCAAACACAAGAGCCAAATCTGTTTTATACGAGCGCTGCCACGTGAGTTTCTCAACAGCCGGCGCCGAGATGGACACATGGATGTCCTTGTCGGCACGGACATCCAGATGCAATTTCTTAAGCGCCGGAGTTACTATGTCGATGCCATGACATTCCATTTAGCACCCGCAGTCGTGGGCAGCGGGTGACCAAGGCCCCAATGTCCAGGATGCCATAGCGTTCTTGTAGGGATAGCCTATCCAGCGCTGAGAACTGGCCGTCCGGCAATGGTGTGAAGCGTACGTTTCGCAAGCTCATTTTGATGGAGGTGGCATGTGGGAAGCAGGGAAGGTCGACATTAACTTGTTTGTCACTTATATTGAAATTGCAATTCTCAAAGTTGTCAGTGAACTCAAGCTCCAGGGGCGAGAGCCTGGCCGCGGCCAGGACCGGTCCTGAGATTTCAGGGGCCCGGGGCGAAGCTAGAATCTGGGACCCTTAAAATATTTTTCTTCATATATGCATGTATGAAATGATACGAATGCAAAATTATAGTGTACCGGATAGCAGTATTCATATAAAAACAGCAATGTTTCCATCACTTCAACTTAGGAACCATCTAATTACTTCAAATCTATTGAACTCGTTTAAAAGCCAAATATATATATTTTTGAATGGGCGATTGGTAACGAATCCGGGATACATGCTTCATAACCATGCTAAAAAAATAGTAATCGTACTTAGGACAAAAACTACCTATACTTAAGAGTTGGAGAAGATCAAATTAATCAAATCGAAATACCTTTTAATCGCACGAACTGGACGACGGGGTGGCCGGTTGGACCTGGCGGCCGTGCGGTGCCCTGAGCGACCGGGAACGCATCCGGGCAGAGGCTTCATAACCAATTGAAAATGAAAAAGAACTAGTAATCAAAATTATGGCCTAAACTAGCTATATTAGAAATTAGAGAAGATCAAAATTAATCAATCAACATACCTTCGGCCCTCACGGACGGGCGACGGGTTAGCCGGTTGGACCTGCCGGCGGCGCGGCGCCCTAAGCATCGGGAACGAATTAGCTGCCGACCTGCGCTGTGCTAGGCGAGGCGAGAGATGATTGGGCGATGCGTTTTAGCTGAGGACGAATCACGAATAGATAGGGCGCGTCGATCTAATCGCTATATGGAAAACTAGCTCGCAACACGCAACGTCCCCGACTGGATGGTGTGCGTCTCTCAGGCCTATCCTCTGGGTAGATTACCAACAGGCCCAATGGCGTGCTCATCTCCGAGGCCTTTTTAAGCTAATTCCCATTAAGTTTTTTGGCGATTAAACATTATACGCGGACTAATACTTGTACGTACACATAGCTGGGAGGGGCCCCTGAAATTTTTGGACCCGGGGCGGCCGCCCCTCCCGCCCCCCCTCAGGACCGGCCCTGGCCGCGGCACGGAGAAGAGAGGCCAAGCGAGCGGCATCCACGTCCTCCCTCAAAGGAATCCCGATTTCGAGGAGCGACAACACGAGGCCGGGTGGTGACGCCTCTTCGAGTGTGGTGAGCGTCGTTTCGAGCGAGCCGAGAGCCATCCGCTGAAGGTGACACCCAGCATGCGCAGCCGCGGACACGATTGAGCAAGGTGCCAAGGCCGGTGATGTTGCCGGAGAGGGAAAGCTTCTGCAGCATCGGGAACTCGCCTGATGGCGGCGTGATGAGGAGGTGGCTGTCCATTGGGTGACGGCAACGCTGAGTTCCCGTAGACGTTGGTAGCTGCCGAGCAAGGGGCAGGATCGACGATCCTGCCGGAGAGGGACAACTTCTCCAGCGCGGGCAATTCACCCACCGGTGGCAGCGTTTTGGGGAATATATGCATGTCCGGGTTGCTGACACTGAGCATGCGCAGACGCGGGCAACGGCTGAGTAAGGAACCGAGATGGTCGATCTTGCCCGTGACGGATAGACTCTCGAGCGCGGTGAACTCACCGGCAGGCAGCGGCTTCACGACATAGAGCAGCATATCTAGCTCGATCGAGGTGGTGCAGGGGAAGCAAGGCAGCTCGATGTCGGCGATGTATGATGCATAAGAACCAGTAACAAGTCAGCGGCACCGTAGGCGGCTTGTTCTGATTCAAGGCGAATGTCAAGAGTGGAAATCTGTGGTGAAGCAGCGAAGCGGCGGAACAATGCTTTAATCCTGTATAGCCCGATTCCGTGGAAGGTGAGATCGGTAAGGCCGGTCCAGAGGCCGCGCCAGCGGCGCGAGAGGAGGCTGGTCTGCACGGCGTTGCGGACGCAGCGTAGGCGTGCGAGAACCAGGAGAAGCATCTCGTCGGGGAGAGCGCTGATGAGATCCATACTCCCGGAAGGATTTCCTTGCGGTGGCGGCGATGAGCGCCTGAGGCGGCGCCCCGATCGCAGTTCCATCGGACGAAGAGAAGGAAGACGCAACTTCGTCTCAGAAAAAGAACAAGGTAAACCCAGCGACACACCCGTCTATGTCGTCACGCAGCCCAGCACAGCCCATGATAGATCGTAACTCGCCCGTGATAATCACGATTTAACTAACACACGCCTGCTAAAAAAAAAATCTAACACATCGTGTCCAGTTCGATTTCGTTTTATTTATAAAAAAAGGAGAGTTAGTTTACGATTTTTCAGCCGAGAAACTGACAAGTCGTTTCGGAAAAAGAAAAAAAACTGACAAGTCACAACCCATATGGGAAAGGATTTGGAAACTGAAATTATCTGCAAAATTTCTGCTAGGAGGCTTCGTTCGATGAGGATTCTCTCCGGGGTACTACACAACTGTGGTTAGATTCAGCTTGGGTTTTCCTTGGTGCATACTTGAGTTTGTTCAGGAGGCATAACAGCTGAAACATATGCAATTATACAAGTTTTAGCATGATTGGGACATTTTTTGAAACGGGGCAAAAGATTTGCCTTTTAAATTGATATAGTAGGAGCAAACACAACACGGCCTAGGCCAAAGTAAAAAATTGAAAGAAAGGTACAGATACAATCAACCAACACCGTCCAGTCTCTCTGAGAGATAGATCGTCATATCTTCAGGAAGCGGTCGCCTCTAAGCAACAATCTCAGCGAGAGGCTTATCTCCAGCCATAATCCAGTCCTTGCTCTCATCTTTGATCTTCTGAATGAGAGTCGATGGCATCGAGAAAGTGTTGTTGAATACTCGGGCGTTTCTTTCCTTCCAAAGTTCCCAAGTGATCAGCGTAACTGCTGACTTGAGACCCTGGGATGCGCCGTGGGAGACTTGGTGGCCGCTTGCCAATAGTCAAGGACAGTCGGACGTCCCGTTCCTAGGTCCTGAACCAATGATGGACAAGAGAGCCAGGAGGCAGCCGCCTACCAGATCCGTCTTGAATATCTGCAGTCGAAGAGGATGTGTCTTGCAGTTTCGTTTTGTCATCTGCACAGCTGACAGAGGGGGGTGTGAGGCCACCCCCTCTTAGCGAGACGGTCAGATGTCCAAAGACTGTTCTGCACCACAAGCCATGCAAAGAATCGGCATTTGGGAGGAGCCCAAGTCTTCCAGACCAGGTTGTTGAAGGAGCAAGTGTTGGATCCGATGAATTGAGCTTAATAAGCCGACCCTGTCGAGTATTTCCCGTTCGACGTAACCGTCCATGTGATGGTGTCTGAGGTGTCTGGATCAAACGTATTACCCTGTAGAAGCTCCCACAGGTTGATGAACTGCGTGATGTGCTCTAGAGTGAACTCATGAATGGCGATATCAGCGAGCCAGTTGAGGTTGGCAAGGGCGTCCCTAACGCATCGCTTTTTCTTTTTTGATGCCTGGAAGATTTTGGGGGCAAGAGCTCTCAGAGTGGTCCCATTAAGCCAAGAAGATGACCAGAAGCTTGCGGTCAGCCCATCCCGATGGTCACGCTCGTAGCAGCATTAAACAGCTCCCTATCAGTGTCATCATTTGGTGTTTCGAGTCCCACCCATGGTTTTTCTGGAGCCGTCCACTCGAACCACAGCCATCGCAGGCGAAGTGCCCTTGCGAATTTCTCTAGGTCGAGAATCCCTAAACCTCCCATCGACTTTGGGCGGCAAACCTTAGCCCAGCTCACTTTGCATTTCTCACCAGTGACGGTGTCGCTTGCAGCCCATAGCATAGCCCGGCGCAGTCTGTCGAAAGCTTTCAAAGTAGCTTTGTCGGCCTTGATAACCATGAGGAGGAAAATTGGCAGGGCAGTGAGAACCGATTTGACCAGCGCATCGCATCCGGCCCTATTGAGGAATTTGGTCTTGTAGGGGTTAAGTCTTGACGCCACTTTGTCAATGTAGGGTTGCAGATCCACTCTCCTCAGCCGGCCTAGAGAGAGGGGGAGACCCAGATACTTGATGGGGAACTGGTTTATCGCAGCCGGGAAGTTTAGCAGCGTGGCAGCGAGATCAACCTCCTCGCATCGAATTGGGGCCACGGAGCTTTTCTCAACGTTCGTGAGGAGGCATGTGATAGCACCAAAATTTTGGAGCAGAGCTATCAGATTGTTGATGTCCTGCGCATCGGGCCTCAGAAAGATGACCGCGTCGTCAGCTTACATGGAAATGCGTGATTTGATGAAGTTCCCCGGCAGAGGTTGAAGAAGCTCATAATCGGTTGCCAGCTCGAGAATCTTGGGGAGCGTGTCAATTGCGATGTCAAAAAGCAGCGGGGAGAGCGGATTCCCCTGTCTCAGACCACGGCCATGAATAATCTCTTTGCCAGGGGTGCCATTGAGAAGTACCCGTCGTGGAGAAGCGAGCGAGAGCCAGGCTCGCCACCGTGGTGGGAAGCCCAAACGTTGCAATAGGTCAAGCAAATAATCCCAGCGGACAGTGTCGAAAGCTTTGGCGATGTCGAGCTTAATCAGCAGAGCCGGAGTGTGCTTTTGATGGAGGCGTCGGGCCACGTTTCTGACATACATAAAGTTATTGTGGATGCTTCTATTCTTGATGAAAGCGCTCTGGCAGGATGAGACAATGTCGTTCATCTTAAGGCGCAGTCTTGAGGCCATTGCTTTAGCTATAATCTTGGGGACGATGTGGATGAGGCTGATAGGGCGATAGTCTATGAGAAAGTCTGCCCCCTCCTTTTTCGGCAGAAGAGCAATGTTGGCGTTGTTGATAACTTCAAAGTTGTTGATGGAAAGCTCAGAGAAGGCATTGATCACTTTCATTAGGTCATCCTTGACAATAGGCCAGCAAGAGCGGAAGAAGTTTGAGGTGAATCCATCAGGCCCAGGCGCTTTTTCAGTTGGAAGGTCAAAAATAGCCCCCTTGATTTCTTCTTCAGAGAAAGGGAGGCCAAGGTCGTCCAGCTCCTCAATGTTTGGCTCGATGGAGTCCCAGTTGAAATCCAGCAGACGAGTGGTTGGGGCACCCAGAGTGGAAGTGAAGTGGTCGTTAATGAGCTACTCCTTTTCGGCGTGGTTGATGACCCAACCCCCATTTCGCCTAAGCCTATGAATGACATTTTTTCGGCGGCGAGAGTTCACCCGTAGGTGGAAGAACTTAGTGTTAGCGTCTCCCTCGCGGAGTTAGTTGATCCTAGAAGCCTGGCGCTTGCGAGTTCGCTCCAGAACAGACAGACCCATCACATGGCGTTTCAGCGCCGTCCTGAGAGTAGCTTCAGCTGTAGATAGGGCTCTATACTCCTCAGCAGTGTCAAGCTGGAGGATGACGTCCAGGGCCATGATGAGTTGTTGCTTGTGGTTGGAGAAAAGGCCGTTGCTCCAAATGCGAAGCTTTTTAGTGGCAGTCTTGAGTTTGTGATTGAGTATGTGCACAGGCTGGGAATGAGTGGAGGCCTGGTTCCAAGCAGAGTTGACAACCTCAAGGAACCCCGGCATCTTCGTCCAGAACTTTTCAAAACGGAAAGATGGAGGCTTGCGAGGGCCGCTGTGGTTGGAGAGCAGCAGGGGGCAGTGGTTGGAAAGCTCGGTCAAGTTTGACAAGGGTTGGGTCGATTCTCTCATTGCTCCAAGTGTACTTTCGGTTCAATAGACGGATCTCCTTGAGATGGCAAGCGCTGAGAGCGTGCCTGAATTGGCCCATGAGACGGAGGTTCAGATTGTCGTTGATCTTATCTGCAGCCTGATAGATAAGGTTGAAGTCCCCCAGGATCAGCCATTTTGAGTCGTCCGTAGGAGCAGCAGCCATTGCTTCATCCAAAAAAGCTCTCTTTTCAGGGTCCGTGGAAGGACCATATATCGTGGTCAGCTTGAAAGTGGTTCCACAAGCACGAACAGTGACATCAGCCGAGATCAGGTGAGTGCCAATATGTATGTTGGCGATGGTGACATGATCCTCATTCCATAGCAAAAGGAAATTTAAAAACCATCCATCAATTCAATCAAACGGTGGGCAATTTAGGAGGTACTGGAAAGTACTAGGAGGAAATTACTGAAAAGTATTGGAAAGTATCGATTTACCAGCACTAAAAAAATTATTTTTTAATATTTACGAAAAGGGTAGCAGGGGAGGCGGCCGACCTCCTTGGTAACTGCCTAACTGGTAAGGCAGTGATGCGATCTGATTCGGTGGTTCGTCTAGCTACCGCCGGAGGTGGCAGCGGTGGCGCCGGAGCGTCCTGCGAGTGTCCGGCGAGGCGGCCGAGCTCCTTGGTAAGGCGGGCGAGGCGATCTGATTCGGTGGAGCGTTTAGCAATCGCCAGAGGCGACGGCAAGTCCGACGAGCAGCATCGGCGGCGCCGGAGCGTTCGGCGAGCAGCAGGCAAAGGACAGATCGTTGGGCCGCGCGGGGTTCGGAACTTCGGATCGTGAGCAGCCGGTCATGCGTCTGGCTGGACGCGAGCCAGCTCGGTCCGGCTCGGTGCGAGCCTGAGAAAAGCTCGGGCTGAAATGGCGAGCCCCGAGCCAGCTCGACATCGCCGGCGAGCCTGACCTGGAGGCTCGGCCCGAGCTTCCGACCAGCTCGGTCAAACTCGGTGCAGCTCGCGAGCCTGGCAGTGCCGGGTCACTGACACGTGGGGCTACTCTTTTCCGGCAACGTCGTAGTACGGCGGAGGCAGCGGGGTGGCGGTGGAGCATGAATTCGAGGATAGCGAGGACGAGAACGTGCTGGTATGTGCGGCGCCGACGATGTGGGTCAGTGCGTGTGCTGGAGAGGCGACGGCCGGAGATGGGAGGAAGAGTGCGGCGAGATTGGGAGAGGCGGCGGCCGCGCGTTGGCGTGTCGGCGGCCGTGCCTTGTGCGGCGAGGTTGTTCGTGTGCGATTTGGGGAAAGAAGAGGCGGCGGCGGCTACGCGAGGAAGACCTAGTTGCTCGTTGCTTCTAAATGGGCTGGAAAGGCAGCAATGCTTCTACTCTGGAGCGAGCCAACGGGCTGGACCGAGCCGAGCCCAGCTCGGCCCAAGGCCGTCACGAGCTGGAAGAAGTGGCTCGGCTCGGTCTTTTTTTTCTTCGGGCCGGGCCCAACTCGGGGCGAGCCCAGAAAGCTCGGGCCGAGCCAAGAAACTCGGTCCACAGATCCAGCTTAGCATTGATTAAAAAATAAAAATATACAATTAAAATAATTACTGAGCCAGATCGGATGGACAGAAATAATCAAACGAGGAGTACTGGGAAGTATTGGAGAGTACTCGACAATCACCATAAAAGGGCTCATGCAATTAAGAGTGGGGTCCTGCTTGATAGTCCATGGGATGCAACAAAGTTCTAGTTGGTTCTGACTGTATGGAGGTGGTGGAGACGATGAGGTATGATGCACAATTAACAATTACACGGGGTGGATGCGGTGATTTTTTATGGCCGGTACCACCTACCTTTGGAATTCATCAAAAATTCGTTTTAACATGAGAATAAAGATACAAATATAGAGTCATCGCATCCGTTTAAGATATGATAACACCACTTAATGATAACAATTATATAGTTGCATTTGCCTCTCTGCCTTAAAATCAATACCGGGCAAGGATAACAAATATAGCTGCATCTCCCTCGCAGGAGCAATCTTGTTGCATCAAGCGGCATGTTCACCAGATGCTTGCTGAATCCATCCACCAGACAAGGAATATACATATACATAGACTTTCACGGAAGGAAACGCCAGGAAAATATTGTAGATTTCAGTGGGGCAACCTTCACAGCCATATGCTAGTTTCAGGTTCACTCTTTTAAGCCTAGGGGAACATTTGGATATAAATCCTAAAAAGTCCTGCTCATGATCCTCCCCCTTGATATCAATTTCAACTTCTTCAAGACGTGGCAAGGTGATACTTTGACTACTCCAGTTCTTGGGCTTACGACAAGGACAATTTTTTGTGCATTCTTGTCTCTTGTTTCCAAAATGCTGAGAATTCACAGTAAAAAAATGCTGAGAATTACAATGTATTATTTGTTTATGATAGATCTACAATAGAGACCGTATCATAACTATATTGTGCTAAGCATGTAAGGATAAATAACTAAGCATGGTCAAAATTTACCATGGAATCCTCTAGTAGGACGATCTTAAGCTTTTCCGTAGCAGCACTGATCCGATGCATTTGAAGAATACGAAACACAAGTGCTCCGAAAACATGACCACCTGTATGGAGAGTTAGGTGCAACACAGAGAAGTTGGCAATCAGGAGTTTCTCCATCTCTTCTGTAAAGTTCGGCCTTGAACCTGTACGACCCTATAATCTTATGCATAAAATTAATGAGAATTTGGTGAAAAAAGCCAATAGATTCGTCAAAGATAATTAACGTACTCTAGCAATGCAAGATATGTCCAAGCGCAGGGTATTCATGCGAGGGAGGCGCGAACGAGTGTCTTCCTTTTGCTCGCTCTCTAGCATCGCCCATTCCAGCCACCAAAAACCAAACATAAGGGCCGGCGTCGTGTATCCACGATTCCACGAGACCTTCTCGACCATTGGTACCGAGATGGACACACTGAGCTCCCTACCACAACCAGCCCGGACACTCAACTGCAATTGCTTAAGCACAGGAGCCATGATATCTATGCGTTGGCACTCCGTCTTACTATGGATAACAAGTTCCTGCAGCGACGAGGAGTGGACGGTGATGTCGTTCGCCTCCACCATCACCTTGAGGATGCGCAAGCGAGGGCAGCGGCTGATCAAGCTGCCGAGGTCGACGATGCTGCAACCCCGTGACAGGGACAACCTCTCGAGCGCTGAGAACTCGCCATCCGGCAGTGGTGTGAAGCAGGCATCGGGTAGATTCATCTCAATGGACGTGGCACGCTGGAAACAGGGGAGGTCGGCTTCGATGCGGCGTTTGAAGTCGTCACTGAATACGAGTATCTGCGGTGACAACATCGACATGGAGTGGAGAAGTTGGCCGAATTGAGCGGTGTCGCGGGCTGCGGGCAGGGTAAGTCAACCGAGTGTTGAAGCCGAGGAAGGACAACACGAGGCCTCCGGCTACACCCACTTCGAGTGCTGCGAGCGCAGCATCGAGCCATACCACATCATTGAAACCGCGGAAGGCGACCCCGAGCACGCGCAGGCGCGGGCAGCGGACGAGGAAGGTGCCGAGGTCGAGGATGCAGCCGGCGATGGACAGCTTCTCGAGCACTGGGAACTCGCCAGACGACGGCGGGCAGATGCTGAACGACCCAACGTCCAGCTCGATCGAGATGGCACGGTGTAAGCAAGGCAGCACCACGCTGGTACTGTAGGCCTGACGAAACTCCTCGTTGAGGACGAGCACTAGCTCCGCCGGCGACAGCAGCGTTGCGGCTTGCAGCAACGAGTTGGCTTCGTTGACGTGACCAGTCATCGGAGACCGGATGTGGATGGAAGACACTAGGGCCGATTCGGGGAAGCAGGCGAGCGCGGCTTTGGTCCTGGCGGGAAAATCAGAGCAGAAGGCGAGATCGACGAGGCGCGTCCATAGGCCACGCCATCGCCGCGAGAGCAAGTCCGTGCGCGCCGCAGCGCGGACGCTGCCGAGGCGCGAGAGGACTAGCAGGATCATGTCGTCGGAGAGAGCGCTGATGCGGTCAGAAGAACCTGGGAGACGCCGGGAGCGAGCTCCATCCGGCGATGGCGGCGGTGAGCGCCTGAGGCGACTCCCCGGTTGTGATTCCATCGGAAGGAATAGGTGAACCCGTGCTAACTCCGTCTCAAGAAAAGGAACCTAAAAACGCAGAAACTCACCCAACCAGCTCAGCCCAGCCCACGATGGCCCAACTTCGAACATGTCCGTGATCCTCATGATCTTAACAGCATAGGCGAATCTCAATCCGATTCAGTTTATTTGCAAAATCTGAATCCGATCAGCATTAGGCTTGATAACACCCGAGTCGCAATCAGTGATGATCAAGGAGACGATCCCCTGATGCACACAACAGAAAGATCCTCTGCTGTGTTGGATGTGTACACAGTACACACCATGCATGTTCAATTGGTCACTAACTGGTTGATGAATATATTCGATTTTCACTCTGCAGGATAGAAATGCAAAGCGGCGAAAAAATGAGTGGAAGTACCAAGTACCAACTCCAAATTAACGGAAGACACATGACAGCACCGTACATGTTTCTTAGTCGAATATTTGCAGGCAACAGGGTACAAAGTGATTTAGCATGAGTTTTCTGAAAATAGCAGGCAAGGATAACAGTTACAGTTGCATCTATCATCTTCTTGAAAACAAAAAGAAAATCATATTGCGTCTAGGTGCATGATGAACAAGCATGGAGCGCCAGTCTACCAGAGGGGGGAAACATGGAATTTTTTTTTGAAGGAATCCCCAAGGAGATGGTGTAGATACTTATTGCAGCCTCCATAGCATATATGATTTAATCCCAATTCCCTGTTGCATTTAGGATCATGATGAGCAAGCATGCAGCACCAGTCTACCAGAGACATACACATGGAAATCCACGGAAGGATACTCCATGGAGATGCTATTGATTATCTTGGTGCAACCTCCATAGTCATCTGACTTAATCCCATTTCCCAGTTCAACGATCATTCTTCTAAGTGATGGCGCACATCTGAGCATCAATTTCAGGAAATCAATCTCATGGTCCTCTCCTTTTACGCCTTTGATTTCCACTTCTTCTAGACGAGGCATGGAGATACTTTGGCTTCTCCAAGTTGTGGGAGAATCACAAGGACAACTCCCTGAGCATGGTTGTGTCACCTAAAGCCAATGAAGAGTAACAATATGTATTATATTTATTTATGCTACCTCCACAATAAGAGATACATTATGTTTAACAAGCACTCTGTATGTGAGATATTTAAAGTAGATGCAAGAATTACCTCGGACTCCTTCGACCTCAGTAGGATGACCTTAAGTATTTTCAGACCAGTTTGAACCCGGGGGATGCTAAAGAGATGCAACAAAGTTGCTCCATACACATGCCCCACTGCTTTGAGGTGTATGTTTAGAACGGAGAAGTCAGTAACCAGAACTTTCTCTATTTCTTGTGCAAAGTTCAGTTCTGCATTTGAAGAATCCTACAAGAAAAAATGGCAGGATGTCACACATTAAACAGATTTAGTCAGTAAACTCAGTAAATTAAGCAGGACGGTACACATACCGAGGCACACATGTCCACAAACAGTACATTTTTAACTGTGAGCCACCCCTGTCTCTCTGACAGATCTTTAAGGAACTTGTTTGTGAGCATCGCCTCCTTTGAGCTCAGATCTTGGAGGTGCTTGTCCGCGAGCAACCCACGTCTCTCTAAGCTCAGGTTTTGAAGGTGCCAAAAACCAAACACAATGGGCAACTCTGTATACGAGCGCCGCCACGAGACCTTCCGCAACATTGGTGCTGAGATAAATATGTTGATGTCCTTGTCGGCATGGACTTCCATTTTCAATTCCTTGAGCAGCGGGGTCACAATGTTGATGCCACGGCATTCAGTATAAGTTCCGAGGACAAGCTTCTGGAGCGATGCTGAGTGGACCATGATGTCGCGTTTATATGTAGCTGCCTTCACCTTGAGCACTAGCAGGCGCGGGCAGCAAGAGACCAAGGTGCCAAGGTCATCAATGATGCATCCTTTGAGGGACAGCCTCTTGAGCTGGGAGAACACGCCATCCAGCACAGGGATTTGGATTTCGGCCCGGAAAACCGAAATCCGGCCGAAATTCGCCCATTTCGGTCACGACCGGTATTACTATTTTCCGGACGAAAACTTCCAAATTTTGGTAAAATAAATACAGGATCTTAAATTCATTTAAAATTTGCTGGAATAATTAAATTTTTCCCTGAATTTGGTTAATTTTTGTGCTAAGTTTCAAATTTTGGTTGTAGCTTTTCGTCCGAAATTTCACCGAAATGGCCGAAATTACCGAAATTCGCCTATTTCGGTCATGGCCGGTAAATATGCAAAACCGAAATCCAAAACCTTGATCCAGCAGCCGTTTGAAGCAGATGTTATGCATGTCAATCTTGATTGAGGTGGTGCAGTGGAAGCAGGGCAGGTCGACATTGCTATACTCTGGGCCTTGTGGCTGAAGCAGGTGGGTGAAGACGAGCTGCTGCGGCGATAGCCTCGCTGCGGCGCGGAGAAGGGCGGCACCGTCACTTTGTGCACTGGGGATACTGATGCCAAGGAGGGACACCGCGGCGCCGTGCGCCTCTGTCGCTTCTAGTGTGGCCAGCGCCGCTTCAAGCGAGCCAGGGGCAACACCACGGAAGGTGACACTGATCACGCGCAGTCGCGGGCAGAGGTTGAGGAAGGTGCCAAGGTCAACAATGTTGCCGTTAAGGGTTACACTCTCAAGCGCGGGGAGCTGGCAATTCGATGGTGGTGTGACGCAGAGGACCCGCGTGCCGAGAAGGTGACGCTGAGCACGCGCAGGCGCGGGCAGCGGGCGAGCAAGGTGCCGAGGTCGTCGATGTTGGTGGCCCAGAGGGACAGCCTCACAAGCGTGGTGAACACACCGTCCAGCGGCGGCTTGACGCAGAGCAAGGTATCCAGCTTGATCGACGTGGTGCGGTGGAAGCAAGGCAGCGCGATGGGCGCGACACGGTCCTCACGAGACCCGGGAAGTAGAAGGATAGCTGCGCCGGCGAGACCAGAGCGGCGGCGCGCAGCAACGAGTTGGCCTGGGCGGCAGCGTGTCCCATCAAGATGCTGATGTCGAGGAGGGACACGGCGGGCGATGCGGTGAAGCGCGAGAGCGCTGACTCGACCGTGGCGGGCGCGGCACGGTGGAAGGCGAGATCCGGGAGGCGGGTCCACAGGCCGCGCCACCGCTGCGAGAGGAGGCCGGTGCGCGCGGCCGTGCAAACGCAGCGTAGACGCACGAGGATGAGAAGGAGGATGTCGTCGGGGAGGGCGCCGATGAGGTCGGCATCTCCAGACGGCGGCGGCGGCGCAGTGAGGCGACGCCCCGATCGTGTTTCCATGGATGTGAAGCCCTACTACAGTTTTTTTTTTTTTTTGAGATAGAGCCCTACTACAGTTGGTCCTGATCTAATTCACTATGAGCCCATTTCTTCTTCTAGCTGCCCACGCACAGATCGGCCCAATGCAATACAGCCCCCAAAATAACAATACCAAAGTAGAATGTGCAGTAGCTGAATAATAACTGATGATAAATACGCCAGTAAAAAGAATAAGTGATGAGTACATTTTTAACTATGTGATAAAAAATTGTTTATATAAATAGAGTCCTATAATTTCTGATAAATAGATTTCCTTTTCGTCACCGTGTGATGCAGTAGGCAAATATAGTATCAGTCTTATAATGTGTACAATTAAATAAAAATAAAATTTCAGTTAAAAAAGAGGCAAGGGTACAAACCGAAAAAATACACTAAACCAATACGCCGACCGGGCCAAATATTGCAACGTTAGAGCATCTCCACCAGTGCTTCAAATAGCCCTCCCAATATAGTTATTGGGACGCTCTGGACAAAAAAACTCGCCCAGCTGTGTCCCCAATACCACGCTCAGCACTCCCAGTACACTCTCTCCACTTTGGAGGCTATTGGGGTTGTGGCAGACCAATGCCAACTCAGTAGATGTCGTCTTGCCTAGCCCATCTGAGCGACCTGGCCCTACAGATTTCGCTTCCTCTCTCAACTTTTCTCTCCCCCGCCTACCTCTCTCACGGCAAATTCGGTGTGCCTCAAGGATATGTATAGCGCCATCTCACTAAAATATCGTGCGGTGCTCAGGTGCTTGGGACCTGCCATTAGAGGTCATTGTTGCTCGTGCTCCTGGGCTGGTTGAGATCCACCTTAGAAACTCCAGACCGGTGACGGTCGGTGTGGTACTCGAAACCAGCCATGCTCGTCGTTCTCCATCTCCACCACATCTTCTCGTTCTTGGCGTCCGCTTAGAGCAGCCGTGGCGGTGGCGTAGTCCGGAAGCTCAATTTTTCCATGACGGGAGGCGTTTGGCAAGTGATGTTCATGGTCGTGGATGTTTGGCAAGTGTTATTCATGGAAAGTCCTGCTCACTGTGTCAACGCTCGATTTAGGGAGTGCAACTAGCGGTGCACTCCTGTTTATTTTGTCCGCCACTCCAATAGGTGTTAGACATGGGAAACGTCGGATACCTAGAAAGGCACGACCGAGCCAAAGATAGCGAAAGAACATGTGATCCACGTACGGTCTCGTTAGCATGGCGCCTTCCATCCACATGGATCAAGTTTACTTGATTAAAATTTCTTGTCTGACAAATCATCCGGGAAATTACTTAATAAGGATCTTAAATATCCTAGGGCCGTAAATATCCCACGGAAAATTGTACTACAGAACATGCAATTGCATGCACTCTTCTATGAAATGTTTGAAAACATTGTAGTTACATCTAGCATTGTACGAGCGCTCCCACATGACTTCCTCCACCAATGGTGCTGAGATCGACACATTCAAATCCTTGTAGGCTTTCACCTCGAGCATCAGTTGTTGAAGCACCGGAGTCACGATGTCGATACTCTGGCATTCCGTGCAGCTATAGACATTAAGCTCCTGCAGCGTCGTCGAGTGGACCGTGATGTTACTCATTGGCCACCAACCGACGGTCAGCGTGAGCACTAGTAGGCGCGGGCAGCAGGTGAACTCGCCCGCCGGCGGCACCCTGATACGGAAGGACACGGCGTCCAGCTCGATCGAGGTGGCGCGGTTGAAGCAAGGCAACTCGATGTCCAAGCCATGGACCATGTACTTTTCAAAGTTCGGTGTGAGGATGAAGGCTAACCCCGCCGGTGACGGTGAGAATAACGCGGCAGCACGCAGCAACGAGTTGGCTTCTTGGACGGTTGGATCCAAATGACGGATCCGGAGGGCGGACACCGGTGGTGCAACAGCGAGTAGAGCTTCCGTCACGGCGGGCTTGCAGTCGTGGATGATGAGAGCGAGACCGGACCAGAGGCCGCGCCATTGGCGCGAGAGAAGACCCGTCTGCACGATGGTGCGAGCGCAGCTTATGCGCACGATGACCAGGCGAAGCATCTTGTCGGGAAGCGCGCTGATGAGGTCCGGTCCATCCCGCGGCGGCGACCGCCTGAGGCGACGATCCGATGGCGATTCCATCCAAAGAACCCCTTTGCACGGCTGCAATTGCGTCTTCGACACAATGAGACTATGAGAGACCAACTCACCAACGATTCGTCTACTTTTTTCCTTTTTTCTGAGGGAAACCAACGATTCGTATACTAAGTCATGTGTCCCGTACCGTCAAGCCCCTAAGATAGCGCCAATGTGCTCAATTCTTGTCCGAGGCTGCTCCCACACATGGCCCATTATATTACTCAAAATCCGTTAAAGCATACGTCCCTCATCATCATGCATTGCATTGTCGTACACAAAAATCATAGGCGCATCAGCGCATGGATCATATAGATCAGTAAACTAGCTCTTCGTCTGTCGTGTGCCTGTAGTCTCTCGATGCTAATTTTCATACTACTACTTCTACCAATGTTGAAAACAATGCGATCTTTCGTTTCAAAAAAAAAAACAATGCGGTCTGTTTGTATTAATATTTTCCTGCGCTGATATTTTGAAACGCTACTGCTCCTGCACTGTATAAGGAAAATGTACAACACTATAGGAAGCATAAGCTAATTAACATTATATATATATAATAACAAAATGTTGATTGTTGTCCGGTTGTTATGTATTGCATCTGTTTTCCTATCTTAGAATTGGTTTGTATCCCAACAAATGGTGTGATAACTAGCTATCCTCTCCTTCTTATCCCTTGCTACAGTGAGCAGCGGGCGATAAGGAGGCGACCGCGCGTTCCTCACCTCGTCGCCGGCCAGGCCGGTGGTTCCCTCCCTCTCCGCCTGCCGCCTCGGCGGCGGGAGAGTGGGGGAACCCGGTCCTGCGTCTCCGGCTAGTAGTTTGTGTATTAGGTGTGCGTGCCCGGCTTGCAGCGTCGATGGCGGTGGCGATGCTGCCGGCGTGTTGGGCTTTGTCCTTCCCCTCCGTGCCCCGCTCCGGCCTCGGTGCCGGGGAGGTCGTGAAGGTGGGTCAGGTGCTCGTCTCCTCTTTCGCTTCTCCGGCCGTCCGTGGTGGTGGAGGGAGAAGGTGGTGGTGGTGGGCGTCCTGTTTTTGGTCGTGGTGCTGCAGGTGGTTGCCTTCTTCATGGGTTCTGCTCCGGCCGGCCGTGGTGGCGAGGGGAGCGACCGTGCGGAGGTGGGTGCTGGTGGTGGTGGTCCTTGGCGCTGCGGTGGCGGCTGGAAGTTCGGCGGCAGCGGGAAGACGGCCCTTTGGCCGTGCTCCTTCAGCGTGGCTAGATTCCGTTGCTTGCGGCGGATGGCGTCTGCGGTCTTCTACAAGGTGGTGGCGCCTTCTTCTCGGCGGACGGCGGTACGGCGCCGCCGGCAGCGTCTAGGAACTTGGGGCGAGGCGGTGGTGGATCTGATTGTGTTTTCTCCAGGCAGCTCGGGGTGCTCTATGCAAGTTTCGGGGTCCTTTTTGTAATTTCCTTTTCTTTTTGGACCTGTATGTAATTTGTACTGTGCTTCCTGTTATATGAATCAGATCCGTTCAAAAAAAATGGTGTGATAACTGTCTTAACCCGTGTTTGTGTGGAGCAAAGATTTGGGTTTCGTTTTTACAAATTTACCGGTCCTGAATGAAAGAGAGAACCAAAATTTTGAACTTACAACAAAAAACAAACGAAATCTCACCAAAAGTTGAATTTCCGAGAAAAATTCAACTGGACATCAAATTTCTGAATTATTTTACCAAAATTCCCTATAATTCGTAGGTTTTCATATCGATCCTAACCGTAATGGACAAAATTCGGCCGAAATTCGTTTTTCCGTGAGAAATCCAAATATGTGGTGTGGAGAGTCTCGAAAATGTGTGTTGCAATAAGATCATTATCATTAATAAAGACAAAAATTGGGGTCGAGTATTCTTTTGAGTTGCATTTTTTACCGCTCTTGAGTTGCATTTGAGTTTACTGGATTTAATTGTGATACTTTGTGGACTTTCTTTAAGTTGAATTCTTCTCAACACAATATCTTGGCCAAATTAATTTCACACATTTTTATTTAACCTATCATGGGAAGAAAATCTTAAAATGATTTATTACAACCTATGTTAACAAAAAACATTATATTGATTTCTTGCCCCCAAAAACCTACTGAGTATAAAAAAGGGTAAAACTTTATAGTAAAAGAATGTATTAAAAATTAATTATGGGTTCTATAATATATAATATCTCATAAAACTTATAAAATAATATTTTAGAAGTAATTAAGTATTTGATTTCGTTTCATAAATAAAAATTGGAAAAACTGTCATGTCATGTATATTTATGTAACTAAAAATCTTGCAAAATAGTCCACAACGTGTGTTCCCATAATTATGAGCTTAACAAGTAGGATTAACTTGCTATTTACAATAACATAAGGGCCTAATTTATATTTACCATAACATGTACACTACAACCCCCTCCCGAAACCACGAACCTTATCAAATCTAAGAGCTTAACTGGAAACCGTTTATTTCCTGAACTGAAACCATGAAATCCCCCTTAATGAGTTGCATTGAAGTACGAGCAACGTCCCTGAGCTAAACCATATGTGGGGAGGATCTAGCGGTTATCCCTGAAGTAAGGAAACATGGGCTACCTGCAACACCGTACGGGGAGCGAAGCACGGGGGCTCGAGTAGTCCTGCATGGTCAAATGTCCCCATAACCTTCGGGCACAATGACTCGTCCAGAAAATCCGACCTACCCTGGACGAGTTCCCTTAGTAGTTTCCCCTCTCATCGCCAACATCGTCGTCCAGAAGGTCTTGATTGATGGAGGAAGGTCGTTTAGCATCATAACCACGAAAACATTGAGTAAGATGTAGCTACCCAGTTCCTACATGCAGCCAATATCAAACCACTTTTACTGAGTCATCCCAGGGCTCGCCCACAAACCCCGGAACAAATCACACTACCAGTCACTTTCTTATATGGCGATAACTTTCGTACAGAGCACCAAGTCTTTGAGGTCGTGGACTTTCCCATGTTATACAACGCGCTCCTCGGCCGACCACAGATCACTCAGTTTATGGGGTTGACCAACTATACCTACTATATTTAGGGGTGCGACTTGGCGCATGATCCCCCAGCCCTATGTTGACAACACGTTATACAAATGCTAATAATTAGCAATTAGAAATTATAATCACCATGTGTAACATGTGCTAACTCTAACGCTCGGGGATAAAGATCTCTCATGTAGAATGGAAAAAAAATAATTATAAACATAACTAACAATCTATGTAAAGTAACAGACGGATATCCCATGCTCCAAAACTTATAAACACAAAAATACAATTGGAACAAAGATACATAATAGAAATAACCTAATAAGAGTCTATTACATGATGAGTGCGCCTTGGCGCACGATTCCCCAACCCCTGTGGTAATTTACGTTTTGCATAGTGTAATACGAAAAAGATGAGAAATTGGACACTACACGAAAAAGATGAGAAATCGGACAATACACGAAAACAATGGTGTATTTACAAAATCCACCGTGGTGCTGACACGTGGGGCCAAAAAAACACATATAGAGCACACAAATGGAGAAAAAATGCCCAAAATTAAATAATAATCATGCCGCCGGTGGTAGGGTTAGGGGCACTGACTTGTGAGGCCCACTACGGCCCCTGACAAAATCACGGTTGCAGGTGGTTTTCAATGCTGGCTTCAGCATACAGCTTCAGGGTAAGCTCCTTTATGTCAATCCGCTCCAATTAAAGCACGCGCGCTGGTCAGCTTTATTTGGATCATTGGGTTTCAGATGAGGAATACGAAGCCGGAGGAGATAGGGGTGAAAAAAGGATAAGCATGCGAGGACAGAGAATGTGGGTAAGGTGAGTAGCGGATATTGTCGGGTATTGCTAAAAGCTCCCCTCCCATGGGAAACACACAATTGCCCATGTTGGCTCTCTCCCCTCTCTCTAGATCTGATGTTTTCAGAAATCTCTCTAGCTCTCATATAGATTTAATCTACTAGATTGATCTAATCTACACCTACGCCGAAAGGTTGTTCTCTCATTGTCGGCAGCACATCCTAGACGACGGAGTGCTGGTGGATTAAAGTGGTGGGATGGGTGGACGCTGGTGGCGTGATCATACTCTTTGATCTTGTATATGGGAGCGTGGGGAGTCGGCGATATTCTCACCACGAGGTTTGGTCGTGAGAATCTTCTAACATGCTTCATCGACAACTTCACCAACACCGTCTTCCGCTAAAGGTGCTGGTGAGTTCTATATCTAAACTCGTAGTTGCATCTTCATAGATTGATCTTGGGTGTTACGTAGTATGGCAAAAAATTGTTTTCCATAGACGCAAGCTAAGAATTTTTTGTTCATTCTTTATTATGTGTGTCGATGATTGAACTATGTAATGTTAATTGCAAAGCATCACACTCTCCAGTAGCTACTACGTAGAGTTTACAAGGACAATGCTTGTTCTATTTTTGTTATAAATTACTTCTGTTTAACAATGAACGTACCTTGTGCATATAGTGCTTGGTGGATGCCTAGTGACGATGCGTCAGCCGTGAGGACCTTTGGAGCAGTGCTCTGTACACGATTCACTGAAGCCGTCGTCAACAGGAGAAAGACATTTTGTGCAGTAGGATGTGAATGTAGAGTCAACGATCATCCGGCGGCCGTGAAGACATAGGAGCAAGGCTCCATCCACGCGCACTAAAGCCAGTATCATCAAATGAATTTTTGTACAGCAAGGCGAATATGAATACGGTGACGGACGGACGCCCGTCTGATAGCATGGAGCGGGCTCCATCGATGACGCAACCAACCTTACCGTGCTTTTTTGTTTCCTCTATCCCTAATTAGAGATGGTAATTAGTAAAACTCCCGTAGCTAATGTAAAACATTTCGGTAACGGGAAATATCATCACTGTCATTGAGGTGTTCACATCAGTAACGAGACTCGGGCAACGTATTTTTTTTCCGTTTCCGATAAGTGTTTTGACCCGTTCCTATATCATCGTTCTGTACTAGTGAATTTCTCACTTTCTTCCATCCCCATGGATTAAGTTTACTTGATTTCATGTGCGATAAATCAACCAAGAAATTCCTTAATTACATAGGGATCTTAATATCCCACAGAAAATTGGACTATATGACATTCAGTTGCCTCAACTCTAGTGTGAAATGTGTGAAAATATTATTGTTACATGTGGGAGCAAGCTAACCACGCGCACGCCGAAACAGTCCACCGGCGTAGAGATAAACATAGTAGCTCACAGATGGATACGCCAAAAAACTATTATAGATTTTCCTGAAGCCACCTCGGAAGTTTTCTCTATGAAGCCCAGATGTCAGTTTTATAGTTACCGTTTTAAGTGTTGGCGCACATCTCAACACCAGTTTCAATAATTCAAGCTGGTGATGGTCTCCATTGAAGCCTTGGATTTCTGCTCCTTCGAGACGAGGCAATAATATGATTTGGCTTCTCCAGTTCTTGGGTTCGTTACAAGGACAATTTTGACATTTTCTTATCGCCTGGAGAGCAAACGAGAATTACGCAACACATTGTTTTATGCTTCACAAAAATTGAGACCTTACCTCAATACTATCTAGACATTTTGTACTTAACAAGTATACTATGCATGGAAGATATATAAAGAGCACGGGAGAATTACCTTGGAGGGATGCTCTAGAATGACCTTAAGCCTTTGTGTAGCTGTTCGGATGTGGTGCATCCCAAGGAGACGCGATACAAGTGCTCCAGAAACATGATCCGTTGCTTCCAGATGCAACTCGAGCATAGAGAATTCGGTAACTAGAACTTTCTCCATCTCTAGTGCAAAGTCCAACTCTGCACCTAAACGTTCCTGGAAAACAAATTTGACCATATATCATGTAGAACTAGTTTAGACTTCAGATAAGCGTTAAGCTACATTAGATTGAGCCAGGGGCGAGTAGTTTTGACTCACGAGTGTTTCATCGCGAGTTGGTGTCCTACCACCGTCGAAAGGCGACTGCTTGGCGGCTTCGTGGCGCCTCGATGGCGATTGCTGAATTCCGGTGACGGGCGGTCGCCCGGGAATGCGTAGGCTCCTCCGTTGCTCAAGGTAGGAACGGCCTCCCCCCCAGGAGGGGCGGTGGAGGCTGAGTCCCTCCGAGGGCGGCGGTGGGCTGACGTCGCAGACGAGCTCGACGAGGCCGACGCGGTGGCTGCGGAGCTTGAGGCACGATGCACAATCCCGGCCTCCCCAACCTTCGGCGAATTTCTTGCTCTGGCCTGCCGGGCTCCGCCGCGTGATGCCGGTCTTCGCCGGCGTGCGTCTATCTGCGCCCAACGTCTCGCGGTGGCGCCGCCATGCGCAGGAGGAAGGAGGTCGCCAGGGCCGGCCGAGGTCGCGCTAGCTGGGGAACGGACGAGGACGACCATGGGGAGGCGCCCCGAGGTCGACCCTATGGGGGGGGGGGCCCGGTGCGTGGAGAAGACGGTGATGCAGGCGGCGCACCGTGCTCTCCCACCGCCGGCGGCGGCGCCCCCTGTCGCTCCTGCTCGCGAGGCCGATGATGCTAGCCCTAGGCCCAACAGGCCGGCCTTGCCTCGGCGGCCCATCCTGGAATGGCGCAGACAGGACGCGCGATGCGCGGCCCAAGTTGGGCGCCCGCAGTCGATCGCGCGCCGCGCGGCAATTAGCGGCCCAAGGAGGCCCTTGGGCTCGTGGCTGTGGATCCGGAAGGGGGCCCGTGAGCTAACCCTAGGGACCCCGGCCTCGGATCGATCCATCCGCAGACACTCCTCCTCTGCTCGCACGGTTCGTCTTACTCCAGCCCCGCCGCCGCTCACCGTCTCCTACGCTGCCGCCGTCGCCATGAAGCGCACCCGCACTGAGGAGGACGAGGAGGACGTACACCACCGCCGGCGTGCACGCTCACCGTCTCCTCCTCCTCCCGCGCAGGATTCGGCGGCCGCCTCTCGCGCCCATGCGTCGCCTCGGCGCTCCTACCGGCCGCCGCCACGGCGGGGATCCCCTGGGTCGCGGCGTTCTCCGGACCGCCGGGACAGGCAGCCCACGGGTCACCGGCGCTCCCCTCGCCCCGAGACCTCTCAGCGGCGCTCTCCCCGCAGGGGTGCCTCGCCGGACGGGCAACGGACGGAGGCGGCGCTGCGGCGTGAGCTCGTGCAGCGTCCGTACGCCCGTGCAAGGTCCCCTGAGAGGCGTCTGGACAGGGGCCGGTCGCCGGTGCGCTCTCCCGTGCGCCGCCCGGACAAGGAACCGCGGCGGGAGAGCGGGTCATGGCGCGAGGACCGCATCCTACACCCGCAGGCGCGTGATGCCCCTAGGCAGGACCGATCCATGCCAGCTACTAGTGCTCCTGCCAAGAAAAAGTCCAAGAAGAAGAAGAACAAGAAAACCAAACAGGGGACGGGGGAGTCGCGGGAGGGAACCAGAGTGGGCTCCCATCTGCACCGACCCCCAACATCCCACGGAGAGCTCCGAGTGACCCGTCCCAGGCGGGGACCCCGACCTCAGGCGGAGGAAGGGGAGGGCTCTCCGTCGCAGGTCACGTGCTTCAACTCTGGGGTGGTTGGTCACTACCGGTCACAGTGCACTCGCCCTGAGTGTTGCGCGCGCTGCGGGGACCCTGGGCACCTTGTGGCCGCTTGCACTGTGTCTGTCGCTCAGCACCGCCCTCGCCTAGAGCTCCTCGGGCACGGGGTGGAATCCATGTTCTACTACATTGACTTGGGGGGGGGGGGTGCCGAGGGCGAGTCCGCAGAACCTAGCTCAGGTGTCTGTTCTCCCAGACCAGCTCCCGCCTGTGGCCACTACGCTCACTGTGGAGATCCTTAGGGATGAGCTGGCCATGGTGATGCCAGGACACGAGTGGCAGGTGTGCGAGATATCGGCCTCTGAGTTCGCAGTGGTCTTCCCATCATAGGAGATGCTCCGCTTTTGCACCTTGGGTACCACGTACATGCTTCCGATCAACAAGATCCAGGTGGCTATCAAGGCAGCGACTTCTGACCCGGGGGCGACCTACCTGTCCTCCATTTGGGTCAGGATCCACGGGATTCCAAGGGAGGCGAGGAAGAAGCACATCCTCGAGCTGATTGCGCGGCCCATGGGCAGGTTTGTGGAGCTTGATGAGCGCTCGCTAGCTGGTTCTGGAGCGGTTCGGATCAGGCTGCTCTGCCCTGAGCCGGCCAAGATCCCCGGCTCCCTTCCTCCCTTCTTCTTTGGAGGGGAGGGGGGCGAGCGTCAGGCGATCTTAGACGTCGAGCTTGACGAGGACCGTCCGCGCTCTCCGTCTCCCCAGGCTGCTGATGGGGGGAACTCGGGAGGAGGAGGGACCTCCTCTGAGGACGACATCTCGGACGACGACGCAGACGACCCTGTTGCGGGTGGGGCACACGAGACTCTCTCGGGGACAGATGCCCTCACCCTCACCACCACTGCTCCTCCTACGGAGACGACTACGCACTCTGTCACCCCGGCACAGGCATCTTCGCCTGTGCCCTTCCCGCCAGCCTCACCGACACACTTTAGCAGTGCGCCGGCGAAGCTGGCTCCGGTGGATCGCCCCCGCGCCTCGCGTCCTGACTCTCTGGCGCCTCTGGAGCTCCCCCTTGCTCAGTACGGCTCCAACTTCGGCCTGCAGGGGCTCGACGCCACAGCTCTAGGCCTGGAGCCCTCTGCCTCAGTGGAGGAGGACTCTGGGAGTGTGGGGCTGGAGGTTGCCCCGCCCTCGTCGACTCGGTCTGCGGGGGTTCTGTGCTACACCCTCTCACCGGGGTCCACCCCCACCTCCCCGACAGGGTCGCCACCCCAGGTTCCAGCGACGCCAACCACTGGTGTTTGTGAGTCTCTCACGGTCTTCTCCGACACTCCCGTGGGAGACTCGCAGGCCCGTCCCCAGCGTCGTACCAGGCAGCCCCCGCCCTCTGAGCCGTCCCGCCACAGTGCCAGGCTGGCCCCTGCTCGCGGAGGGCTGGGGATGCCGGTGCCCACGGTGGAGGAGCAAGCGATCCAGCTGACTGTGGAGCGCCGTAGTGTTCCAGGTGCGCGCTTACCCAAGCCTTCCATTTCAGCTTCTGGTTCTAGGTTTTCGGTCCTCGAGGAGGTCCCTTTGGACCATCTGTCACAGGTTGCTGCTAACTGCGGGGTGGTCTTCCGGGGAGAGCGAGGCCCCCGGATGGACCAGATCGCCGCGATCAAGGCAAAGGAGATCTATGAGGGGGCCCTCGCTGCCTCACGAGCTCAGGCGGAGCTCGAGAGGGAGACGGCCCCAGCTGCTGGGGATCCGGTCCAGGCGGCACTGGATCCTAGTAGTAACTCTGATAGCTTGCCGGCTAGGGTGGAGACTCCCTGCGTGACCCCCCAGGTGGGGGGGAACCGGGGGAGACCCCCCAAGGCGCCGTCCCGGCCCTCGACCTCTGGTAGGGCCCGCTCTGTCCCCCGTAAGGGGACTACCCCCACCAGTGTTTCCAAATGAATACACCCATAACACTACAAGAAATATGCTAACCTATGACCTTTTAATAGTGACCCTGAAAATATTGGTCATAGATCTATGACCATTTTGTATCATTTGGTCACTCGCTGTTTTGAAGGGTCTAAACCCGAAAATATAACGACCAAATCTGTCTGAAAGGTCAATAATCTTCTTGCACGAATTGGTCATAATGCAAATAACATTAATTTAATGTATTTTTCCTACCCGATTACGACCAATTTAAATGGTCATTCGCATTAGTTGACAGCCAACTCAGCAGTCTCGCCTACGTGTCACTGCTTAGGTGTCATTTTTTCTTACGTGTCACTCTGACTGGACAGCCAACTCAGCGGTCTCGCCTACGTGTCAGTGTTTAGGTGTCATTTTCGTCTACGTGTCACTCTTACATGTAGGACCCACTGTCAGGAGTAGCACACACAATGACCGGTGGGACCCGCCCAGCCCAACCGACATGTGGGACCCGCCATGTGGGATCCGTGCTGCCATGTGGGACCCACCGTGCGATCCGTGGGACCCGCCATGCGGGACCCACCGTGCTGCAATGTGGGACCAACCATGTGACCATCCTGCTGCCATGTGGGACCCACGCATAAGCAAATGAATATTTGGAACAAAATGTGGAGATGGGGACTCGAACCCACAACCTCCCTCCCGTCCCAGGAGCAAATAACCACCAGGGCGCTTGTACGTGTGTGTCATACAAGTGCTCTGGACCACTTTAAGCAATGCACGAATGGCTGGGCTTGGGGATTAGTGGGCGAGGCCACCTTTTTTTTTTTTTTTTGCTTTTCCTATGTCGAGTGGGCTGTTTTGAGTGGGCCGTCCGGCCTGGTTCGGCTGCGCTGCTGGGCTAGACCGGGTTGGCTCGGCTGATACCTTTTTTTTCTTTTCATTTATTCTTTTTTGTTTTCTTTAATAACTTTTGATTTTGAACTCCAATTTTTACCAAATAAAATTTGAATTTTTTTTAATGATGTACTCTGTCATTGTATACTATTACAGACTGTTTTTATTCAAAATAAAATACGAAGGTTTTCCATTTATTTGATTTTTTTTTAATTTCGTATGCCGGTTTCAATATACGGTCAACTCGGGGGACATGACCGTTCGTAGCTAGGGGTTAAATCTCGCGAAACTTTTGTTGTATCTCTGATGAAATAGGTACTTGTGTACCTAAATATGATTTTTGAAATAATTCATGAGAAAACTACGAGGGACCTGTAGTTCAAATTTGACCCCGTTCCAGCTGAATCGACATGAATTTGTCTTTTTTACGAGCGGTAGATGGAAACGGTTTGACACGCGACCATTTCGTTATTTGTAAATTCAATGTGGTCTAGTATTTTCAAATAATTTAGCGCTCCTATTTTACGACATATTTTTGGTAGTTGCTTCACAAAATAACTCATTTTTCGCATTCGAAAATAGAAAAATGATTTTTTCGTGAATGGAAAATGAAAAGTTTCTTCAGCAAAATTGTTCACGGTTCCAAGATACACGTTTGTGCCTAATACGGGCATATTTAAGCAAACTATACCATGAATGTGGACATAACATTCGTCATTTGGCCCTAAAGCCATGAATCTTCATAGATGATACCTCATTTCTGAAAACACTTTCTTAAGAAAATTGCCGTATTCCAAGTTTATGATTTTTGATGGATACTAGGACACATATAATGACACCATGTAAAGGTTTTCCATTTATTTGATTTTTTTTGAATTTCGTATGCCGGTTTCAATATACGGTCAACTCGGGGGACATGACCGTTCGTAGCTAGGGATTAAATCCCGCGAAACTTTTGTTGTATCTCTGATGAAATAGGTACTTGTGTACCTAAATATGATTTTTGAAATAATTCATGAGAAAACTACGAGGGACCTGTAGTTCAAATTTGACCCCGTTCCAGCTGAATCGACATGAATTTGTCTTTTTTACGAGCGGTAGATGGAAACGGTTTGACACGTGACCATTTGGTTATTTGTAAATTCAATGTGGTCTAGTATTTTCAAATAATTTAGCGCTCCTATTTTACGACATATTTTTGGTTGTTGCTTCACAAAATAACTCATTTTTCGCATTCGGAAATAGAAAAATGATTTTTTCGTGAATGGAAAATGAAAAGTTTCTTCGGCAACATTGTTCACGGTTCCAAGATACACGTTTGTGCCTAATACGGGCATATTTAAGCAAACTATACCATGAATGTGGACATAACATTCGTCATTTGGCCCTAAAGCCATGAATCTTCATAGATGATACCTCATTTCTGAAAACACTTTCTTAAGAAAATTGCCGTATTCCAAGTTTATGATTTTTGATGGATACTAGGACACATATAATGACACCACGTGAAGGTTTTCCATTTATTTGATTTTTTTGAATTTTGTATGCCGGTTTCAATATACGGTCAACTCGGGGGACATGACCGTTCGTAGCTAGGGGTTAAATCTCGCGAAACTTTTGTTGTATCTCTGATGAAATAGGTACTTGTGTACCTAAATATGATTTTTGAAATAATTCATGAGAAAACTACGAGGGACCTGTAGTTCAAATTTGACCCCGTTCCAGCTGAATCGGCATGAATTTGTCTTTTTTATGAGAGGTAGATGGAAACTGTTTGACACACGACCATTTGGTTATTTGTAAATACATGTGGTCTAGTATTTTCAAATAATGTAGCACTCCTAGTTTATGACATATTTTTGGTATGTGTTTCACAAAATGACCCATTTTTCGCATCGGAAATAGAAAATGATTTTTTCGTGAACGGAAAATGAAAAGTTTCTTTGGCAACATTGTTCACGGTTCCAAGATACACGTTTGTGCCCAATACGGGCATATTTAAGCAGACTATACCATGAATGTGGACATAACATTCGTCATTTGGCCCTAAAGCCATGAATCTTCATAGATGATACCTCATTTCTGAGAACACATTTTTGTGGTATCCCTGATGAAATAGGTACTTGTGTACCCAATAATGATTTTTTCGAAAATATTGAACAAATTACGTGGCAGCTATAGTTCTAATTTGACCCACTTCCTACTAAATCGACATGAATTTGTATTTTTGACTAGAGGTGGATGCAAACCATTTAACACACAAATAATTGTGTATTTATACATAAAAGGTGGTCTAGTATTTTAAAAAAACTAGTGCTCCATTTTTACAACATATTGTTCATAGGTGCTTCACAAAAAGAGAAATATCTGCAGCAAATAATGGCAGTCATTCAAACAAGTTCGAAACGCTGGCTTCACAGTTTTAAGAGACTGTCCCGTGGGACCAGAAACAGAGCTGACCCTACCTGCAGCCTCTATGGGTAAGGTGCACATGTAAGTAAGGAAACGAGTGGTGGAGGGAATTTTTTGGAAACAAGTGGTGGAGGGAATTTTTTGGAAACGAGCGCGCGGCCTCAAATTTTCAGATCGCCCCAATATATCCCCTTCCGAAGAGCGCGCGATGTAACCCTAGTTCCCCTCCCATTTTCTTCGTGCGCCGCCGCCCCCATCGTTTTCGCCCCAATATACCCAGCTCCTCCGGCCGCCCCGAGCTACGTACCTCCTCCGGCCGCTCCCCTGCATCGCTCCCCGAGGCAATCTCGCCCCGTCCCTTCTCCTAGTCCTGCCTCCCCACTCTAGCCACCGTTCCCCGAGCAACCGTAGCTCGCGCGACGGCGATGGCGACCAGAGCACGCGGAAGCCGTGGCGCCGGCGACGAGGCGTCGGCGGCGGCTACCAGCTCTAGCCACACCAACACCCCACCGTCCCTCTTCCTCTCCGTCCCTTTCTCGACTCGGTCTCACCCGCTGTTTTTCTCTCCACAGGCGGTCGCAGCGGCGACAGGAGCTTCGGTGGCAGGGGCGACAGCGGCGGCCGGGGGTTTCGGCCGGCACTGCGACAGCGGCGGGGGAGGCTGCGGGAGGGGCTTCGGCGGGCGGAGCGACCGAGTGCCGCACCAACACGACGGCGTCTTCATCGCCAAGGCCAAGGAAGATGCGCTCTGCACCAAGAACTGCTGCTTCAACCTCTCCGCACCAAGGTCCTTATTGATTTCTCTCGCTGCTTCCCATGGATTTACCTGATTGGTGTGTCCATACTCTTGGAAGAATAGTTGATTTTCTGAAAATGATATTTACAACTGGTAGATCTCATACTCAACATATTTTTACTAATTTTTATTTTGTCTCTGCTATTTTCTAACTCATAAGAAACTAATCACTGAGTCATTTGTTCTAGTATGCTTGTTAAGAATTTTGATTAGGTCTAATAGTTTGAACATAACACACTTTAAACATGCAAATTTTTACCTCATACTCACTGCTAAAGGGGGCCTGGATCATATAGTACTTCTTTGAGATACAAAGTTGCATGTTTATGATGTACAAATTCTACAGACGTTGCAAAATATTGCTGGCAAAGTGTCTCTCCTTATGTGTTAATTGAAAGCACACATGACTATAAATTTTGTTGTTGTTCAAACTGTGATCAAGCATCGACATGCAGCTCTATGTCACATCCAGTTATCAATGCCTACATGGATGATATGTTTATTCGGTTTGAACTTTGCATGGCTTGAAATAATTATTTGCAGTGTGTCTATCAACATGTTTTCACTGTCACTTGATATATACTTGGCCTGTACTACAAGCTGTTGGTTAACGATTGTGATTCTTTTATACTTGGATGCATTGGTACTCATCATCGAGCGTATGGAGCGGTAAGAAGATCATGGCCGTGCCCTATCAAGCACACGATGGAGATCATCCACCACCTCACCAATGATAACTCAATCCAGTTCATTGTCTATCAATGACAGGTACCTCTTTTGGTTCCTTTTATTTTCTCATGCCTTTGTGATGTTAGTATGTGTGTGCTGACTAGTAGTCTTTGATCCTGACAGGTACTTGCATTTATAAACTGTATAGGCAACAATTGAACTACATGTAATGTGAGTTTAGAGTAAAGTCATAATCAGTAATGTGTTCTGTAGATAGTAATGTTGGTCTGCTTTATTCATAATGTGGTAGTAGAAATAGAATGGACAGATGGACAGTGTTATAAGTGAGGTTATAAATAGAGATATAATGGACAAATCTTGAACATAAATGAGGTTCTAATATGGTTATGCTATATTAATTCACCACCAGAGGTGTGCATGGTTTAGTTATCACACCACTAAACAGTCTGTTTGGAGATCTGCAATTTTGATTGACAGCACAAAATGCCATATCATTTTGGATAAGTCCATGTGCCAGGATCAATGATTCATTGTTGCAGTTCCAGCATGAGTTCGTCTTAATGGAACTGTTTGTTGTAGTGTTCTGAATCCTGACATTCTCTATATCGCAGGGGAAGTGTTCGCTGAGGGATGGCTACCTTTGGGATGTACTGGTGGGCTGCCATTGGCATGAGGCTCACGTAGACGCTGGACGAGATGGTACTCAGCTGTGGGCTGAGCCTTGAACTCGCTGCCCGTGCCCTTCCAGTTTGATGAGGTTCGGCTATGAACGCTAACTAAGAGGGTTCTAAACTGTGGTGAATTGCTTGTCTTTTATTTTGGATGCATGGTCTTCTTGTTTTTGTCCAAGAGTGTCGTGCTGGAGCATCATGTGTTTCAAGATCTATACAAATGCCATCTCTGTGTGGCAACATATGCCTCTTGTGTCATGCTAGCATTTGAGATGGTCATTAGAATGCTAAATTACCTTGTACACATAATTGTTTATAACTTAAGGTGAACTCAGTCTTTGCTGTTGGGTGGAGTCAACAAAGTAGTCTTGATATGCTCTGCAAAGTTCTTAGAAATGTGAACTCAGTCCTTAATATGTTGATGGATGGGCTGTTTTGCAGGTCGAATGCGCAAAGGTGTTGGAGATGGGCTGCTGATGGTGCACGAGGAAGAGGAAGTGGCATTTCGAGGATATCAAAGTTTTACAAGAGCTATAGACTCGAGAAGTCAAGAGGAAGCAGTAGCTAGCTTTTTATACTTGCTGAGCTTTGCTCACCTAATATATGTGCTGAGCTTGGCTGTTATTTGAAGATATTGTATGGTTATATATTGATTGTGTGGAATATTGTAATGAACAAAGTTTTGCTGTTATTTGAAAATTTTCATGTATTTTCTTCTTTCTGATTGATTTATTTGTTTTTAACAATCTGAGAAATATTATCCTGACGATTGGGGCCCACAGTAGAACAGATACTGACAGTTGGGTCCCACGGTACAACCGATTCTGACAATTGGGACCCACCTATCTGCATTTAGCTAAAAAAATCCGAAAATATAAATTAAATGGACCGCAAAATGGCTACGGCCCATAAAATAAAAGGCCAAAGTACTCGGCTCGGCCCAAGTTGCCGTCTGATATTGACAGGAATTTTTTTTAAATGGCTGAATTATTGGGCTTGGCCCATTTAGATGATCAAACTGGACTGGGCTGATTTTGATCTATGACCATTTTATTTGGTCACAATTTTGCCACGTCAGCTCTGCCACGTTGGATCTGACGTGGACTGCCCAGATTGCCCGTGACCAAAACAATTGGTCATAAATTCCGTGACCTTTGTTTTTTGTCACAATCGTCTATGACCAATCCCCAAAAAAGGTCACATACTACCATTTGTGACGCTCATCTTTTGACCAATCGTTTTTTGTCACAAAAAGGTCATAAATGACAGTTCATGACCATTTCTGTGACCAATATCGAGGGTCACAAATTAGCATATTTCTTGTAGTGTAAGGTTATTCGACCAGAACATGAGGGGGTTTGGGCAGGAGGGACGGCGTAATCAGCTGCGCGAGTATATAAGGCGGGAAGACGTAGATATCGTTGCTATCCAGGAGATGATTAGACAGGACTTCTCTATTCAGGAGCTGCAGGGCCTCAGTCCACATAAGTTCGCTTGGCAATGGCTCCCAGCGAATGGACACTCGGGTGGTATCCTCCTTGGGGCGAAGGAGGATACATTCGAGGTAGAGGATATGGATCGCGGGGAATTTTTTGTGAGCATGTTGCTCACTCATAGGCGGTCCTCCTTCAGTGGGAGGTCATTATTGTCTATGGCCCTGCGGATCATAGTAGGTCCTCGGCGTTCCTTGCCGAGCTTAGTGCGAAGGTGGAACGATGCTCCACGCCGCTTGTTGTTGCTGGGTTCAGCGAACGTCGACCCCCAGCGGATGCGGATGTTCAATGACTGTATTGCTGATCTCGCTCTTAGAGAGATTAGACGTGTGGGAGCGAGATACACCTGGACTAATAACCGGGTGGACCCTGTCCGGAGTGTGCTGGATAGGGTCCTAGTATCTGTGGACTGGGAGGTTGCCTATCCACTTTGCTCCCTCAGGGCTCTCACTAGGATAGGGTCGGATCACACTCCTCTCCTCCTCTCGACAGGAGGAGCTCAACCTCCGAGGTTGAACCGCTTTCATTTTGAGAACTTCTGGCTTGGTCAGCCAGGTTTTCAGGAAGCGGTACGACTAAAGTGGTCGGTGGCGGCTGCACATCCTCCGCGTGTTTATAATGCGGTAGATGTGTGGCACCACTGTGCCCAGATGACACGCCAATTCATGAGGTTGGGGTGCCAATCTGGGAGCTGAGCTGAGACAGAGGAAAGCCTCTCTTTAGAGGAGATCCAGACCCTGGACCACGCCTCAGATTCCGTTGGCCTTACCGCTGAGGAGTGGCTTCAGCGGTACGCCCTTGAGAACTCCCTTATGGAGATCTACAAGGGGGAGGAGACTTTCTGGCGACAGCGCAGTCGTCAGAACTGGATCCTCAAAGGCGATGCGAATACGGCCTATTTCCATGCGATCGCCAATGGGCGTCGTCGGAAATGCTCTATTCCATGCCTGTGGGAAGGGGATCATCTCCTGGAGGCGCCAGGGGATATATCGGCCCACATATACTCCTTTATAAGGAGCTCTTCACGGCGGGTCCCCGTTCTGGGGTCACCGTGCCAGTTGACCTCTGGCCAGCGAGGGCCAGGGTTTCTGACATGGAGAATGCGGAGCTCACCCTCCCATTCTTGCCGGAAGAGGTGGCGAGGGCAATAATGGAGATGAAGGCGAATTCGGCCCCTGGACCGGATGGTCTTCCGGTGGTCTTCTTCCAGACGTTCTGGGAGGAGATTAAGGGGGTGATCATGCCAATGTTCCAAGAATTTTATATTGGTACATTGGTTATGTCTCGCCTTAACTTTGGTGTGGTGACCTTGATCCCCAAGATAGTGGGGGCCACGGACATCCGCCAATTTAGACCAATCACGGTCCTCAACGTCATCCATCGGATCTTTTCAAAGGTGTGCGCAACTAGGCTAGCTCCTGTTATGGAGCGCATCACGCACCCGTACCAGTTCGCCTTCCTGAAGGGGCGGTATATCCATGATGGAATCCTAGCACTGCATGAGATTATTCATGAGGTTAAGTCTCAGCGCCAGAAGGGCGTGTTTCTTAAGCTGGATTTCCAAAAGGCATACGACCGCTTGGACTGGGCTTTTTCCGGTTGGCGCTGGAACGAAAAGGGTTTGATGATCGGATGATACGTTGGATCATGCAGATAGTTATGAGTGGCAACACCGCCATCAACATAAATGGGGAAGTGGGTCCCTATTTTAGGCCGACTTGTGGGGTTAGACAGGGGGATCCTATCTCCCCCTTACTCTTCAACTCTGCGGTTGACATCCTTGCAGAGGTCTTAGAGAGAGCTAAGACCTCTGGCCACATCTCTGGTGTGGTTGGACACCTTGTCCCAGGGGGTGGGGTGACGCATCTCCAGTATGCGGATGACACCATGATTATGGTGGAGGGATCTGATCTTGACATTATCAATCTCAAGTTCCTTCTCCTCTGCTTTGAGGCCATGTCGGGCCTCAAGATTAACTTTGATAAAAGTGAGGTTGTGATCTTGGGTTATTCGGCTGAGGACCAACAGCGGATCGCGGACAACTTAAACTGTAAGTTGGCCACATTCCAGTGACTTACCTGGGGATGCCGGTCCGAGATTCTCGGATCCTTGTAAAGGATCTGGACCCGCTAGTTGAGCGGGTCAAGTCCAAGGCCGCGCCGTGGCAGGGGAGGTTTACCTCCAAGGGGAGCAAGACCATCTCATTGACTCCTGCCTATCTAGTCTCCCCATGTTTATGATGGGGTTATATATACTGCCGGAGGGGGTACATGGCAGCTTTGATAGAGAGCTGTCCCGCTTCTTCTGGCAGGCGGCTAACGGACGTCAAAAGTATCATATGGTGAAATGGGCAGACCTTTGCGCCCCCAAGGAGGTTGGGGGCATAGGTATTTTGGCTTCCCGTCGCATGAATGAGGCTCTCATGTTGAAGTGGGTCTGGAGGATCCTGAGGGGTGATGGGGGACTTTGGCTTCAACTAGTGAAGGCCAAGTACCTACGTGGTTGTCCCTCATGGCCTGTGAGAGGAAGGAGGGGTCTCAGTTTTGGAGATCTCTTCAAGCCATTAAACATGAGATCCGGCTTGGGGCTACCTTCTCCGTAGGCGACGGAGGGAGTACCCTGTTTTGGCTAGACTCATGGCTTGGTGAAAGACCACTTAGGTATGAATTCCCGGAGCTCTTTGCTATTTGCTCTGACCCTATGCTCTTGGTGGCGGACGCGGCCCATAACGGGCGCTGGAACATTAGGTTCCGCCGCACGTTTGGTCTGGTGGAGGCCGACCGGTGGGAGAGCTTGTTGGCCTCCCTTCCATACTCCCTTACGGACGCCCCGGATAGTGTTTCTTGGGCCCTCTCGCCCTCGAAATGCTTTACAGTTCGGTCTGCTTACCGGGCCCTATTTAGAGGACCCGTGCTCTCGTGGACTCCCACTTGTGGAAGGCCCCTATGCCACTGAAGATTAAGATCTTTACGTGGCAGTTGCTGCGAGACCGCCTCCCTTCTGGTGTGGAGGTGGTCAAGCGTTTTGGCCCGGGGATGGTACTTGTCCCTTATGCGCGGTCCCAGAGTCGGGGACCCATATTCTTTTCTCTTGCCCCGCAGCTCGCTTCCTGTGGAGTTTTCTGGCCGAGGCGCTTGGGCCTGAGTGGCAGGCCCAAGACCTTGCTGAATTCCTAGAAGTGCAGGCGAACCGTACTGGTAAGAGGAGGCGCCTCTTCTGGTTAGTGTTTGCCGCGATGACCTGGACCCTTTGGACTATACGTAACAAGATGGTTATCGAGCGTGTCTTTCTGAGGCGTGCCTCTGACTCCGTTTTCAAATTCTTGGCATTTTTGCAGCAGTGGCACCCGCTCTGTAGACAGCGGGACAAGGAGCGGCTGGATGGATTGATCGATAAACTTCTGAGGGCGGCACGCCTTCTATCTGCGTCGTCCAGCCACTGAGTTACTCCCTTGTGGAGTTGTATCACCTCGTTTTAGCTTTGGGCTTCTTTGTGCTGTGGCCCCAGCAGACTTGTTGTTTTTAGACTTTGTAACTGGATCATTATATGCTTTTGGACGGTTGCTTTATTTATAAAGCGGGGCGAAAGCCTGTTTCGAGGATTGAGCCAGGGGCATATGAGACCTACGTTGGCTGATATGTGCAAGCACAAGACATGAGCAGGTGAGAGCTGATGAACCACTGCCTTTAAACTGATGAGCCCAAGGCTCCAAAAACCAAACACAGAAGCCAACCCTATGTACGAGCGTTCCCACATCACCTTCTCCACCAATGGCGCTGAGATGGACACACTCAATTCCGTGTAGGCTTCCACCTGGAGCATCAGTTGTTGAAGCACCGGAGTCACAATGTCGATGCTCCGGCATTCCGTGCAGCTATAGACCTTAAGCTCCTGCAGCGTCGTCGAGTGGACCGTGATGTTACTCGTAGGCCACCCTCGGACGGTCAGTGTGAGCACACGCAGGCGCGGGCAGCGGGTGAGCAATATAGGAAGGTCGACTATTTTGCATCCTGAGAGGGACAAAACCTCGAGCGCTGAGAACTCGGCCGTCGGCAGCTGCCTGAAACATATGTTGCGCAAGGACATCACGATCGATGTGGCACGGTTAAAGCAGGGCAGTTCGGCATCGATCAAGGTCATGTTATCATCGATTCTCTCGCTGTAGGATTCACGAGTTAAGACCAGCTTCTGCGGCGAGACCCTAGTCGCGGCGTGGAACAGCGAGGCGAACCGAGGGTTACAGGTAAAATGATGGCGGATGCGGATGTCGAGAAGGCTCACCGATGCGCCGGGCGCTGTCGCTTCGAGCGAGTTGAGTGTTGCTTCGACTGATTCCGGCGTCATGCCACGGAAGCCGAGGCTGACTGTGCGCAGGCGGGGACAGCGCTGGAGCATGGCACCAAGGTCGACGAGTCCTCCTTTGAGAGACAGGCTCTCGAGTGCGGTGAACTCGCCCACCGGCGGCGGCCTGATGTCACAGTCCACGGTGTCCAACTCGATCCAGGTGGCGCGGTGGAAGCAAGGCAGCTCGATGTCGATGTAAGTGTCACGCCCCCTGACGACGAAGACTAACTCCGCCGGTGAGAGCAACGCGGCAGCACGCAGCAACGAGTTGGCTTCTTGGGCGGTTGGATCCAAAAGGCGGATGCGGAGGGCAGACACCGGTGACGCATCAGCGAAGCGGGCGAGCAGAGCCTCGGTCACGGCGGGCGTGAAATCGCGGATGGTGAGATCGGTGTGAGCGAGATCGGTCCAGAGATTGCGCCACCGGCGCGAGAGGAGGCCAGTTTGCACGATGGTGCGGACGCAGCTTATGCGGGCGATGATCAGGCGGAGCATCTCGTCGGGAAGCGCGCCGATGAGGTCTGATCCATCGCGCGGCGGCGAGTGCCTGAGGCGACGCTCCGGTCGCGATTCCATCGGAAGAAAACAGAGAACCCCTTTGCACGGCTGCAATGGCGTCTTCGAGAGTCGACACCACGAGAGACCAGATCTATCACCAACGATTCGTCTTTTTTTTTTTTGGCTCACCAACGATTCGTCTATTAAGCCATGTGTCCCGTACCGTCAGGCCCATGAGACAGCGCCAATGGGCTCATTTCTTCTCCGATGCTACTCTCGCACATGGCCCATGATTAATCGAACCCAGATAAAGCATATACGTCCCTGATGCATTTGCATTGTCGTGCACAAAAATCATAGGCCCATGCGCATGGATCATAGATCAGTAAACTAGCTCTCTTATTTTAGAAGTAATTAAGTATTTATTTCGTTTTCATAAACAAAAAAAATGGAAAAATTGTCATGTCATGTATATTTTGGTAACTAAAAAGCTTGGAGAATAGTCCCAACGTGTGTTCCCGTAATTATGAACTTAACAAGAAGGCCTACCTTGCTATTTACAATAGAATAAGGGCCTACATTTTCATTTGCCACAACACATACACTATCCCCCTCCCTTCCCCCTCCACGAACAACATACTTGTTCAAATCTAAGAACATAACGAGAAACCCTTTTATTTCCAGAACTGAAAACAAGAAATCTCTCTTAATCTTGTAGTGGACCTTCTCAAAGTCAACTTTTAATAAAAGACTGGCTTATTTGCGCCTATGGATGTAATGCATGGTTTCCCGGATACACTATCTGCAATATAACGACATTTAATAGAAATAAATTTAATCAAAGATACTACTATGAGAACCACTACAATAGCCATGTTATTAACCAGTTTCGTGAAAAGTATAAATAATATTAACCAAACAAATAGGCCTAAAAACTTTCAGCTTGTTCGCACAACGACCTTTTGGGCAAAAAGTTTTGGCAAAAATGATCGGGGACATGCTCTGCTATGTTCCATATAAAAGTGGCTACCCAAACTTTTATGAAAGAAAAAAAAGGTTTTGTTAACAATGGTATGTTTGCGTCTTCGAAGCAAATAGTATCATTTCAGTACAAGGACACTTGTAAAAGATTAAGAAGAACAACACATAATTGTATAATTTTGTTGCATAAGTTAGTATGTTGCTATCACCTACCATCAGACCAGCATCTTGAAATTTATTCTTAGGTTTGCACGCACTAGTTTTAATCATAAAGTACTTAGTATTTCCATCGATCCCCTTCATGTGTGTGCCTTTGCATCCATTTGATCTCTTCTTCTCTAAGAATTTTGTTCAACTTAGACCGCTGATCCCATCTAAGCTTGTCGTCAACTGCAAAGAGTCTCTCCATCTCACCTTTTCTATATCATTTAACCGAGCAGAAATATCACCTCTATGTCTTTTGTACTGCCCTTCTATATATCATCTAGCATACGTAAAAAGGATATGCCAAGTATCAATAATTGTTCTACCTTATGTAGTTTCATTCCAGATTTTAACAAATAGTTCATACAGATCTAAACATTGAAACCAACACAATACAAACTAAATCACTTATGACCACAAGTATAACTACACCAGTATTAAGAAGAAAAGCGGATGGTCAAAAACCCGCTAACATGGGTTCTGACATTAGGTAAGGGAAAATTATGTTCTCGTGAGGGTAGTTGCAAGATTATATGCTCATACGTAAGTCCTCGGTTGACCATGGGATCAGCATGTTTGTTGGACCAAGTAAACTACACCCACCTAATGTTTAACTCTCTAACACCGGAGCTTTCAACAATAGCATTATGAAAGAACATGTCTCTTCTAATTATTTTTAAGTGTTTGTTAACAACATAAGTGAGATCTTACCGTTTGCTAAATTACTATAGATACAATTGAAGACGCGCAGGACGGTGATTGACCCCTCAAAAAGGAGAAAAGATCGAACATGGTGACCAGTAGATTTTATATTTATTTGAGTCGTAGAACAACCGTAATATAAGAGGGGCTACTCAAAAGTCTAGGAAATCATTTATCTGCACTCACACATCTTTGCACCCAGATAATCCAAGGAAAAACAATGGTGAAGAGTTTCCCCAAAATGTCTAGTGGCTGTTGGAAACAGCCCGGAGACTCCGGTGTGCAATTCATTTCAGAATATTGAAATTTTCTAGCGCTTGGTGGGAGCCTCTGTTTTCAGTCCGAAGCACGGCCGGAGCAAGGCCGAAGGCTTTCGAAAGTTTTTGGTCTGGCCGGAGTTTCCAGCCTCATCGTGAGCCGAAGATCTCCGCCCACACCAGAGACTCCGGTCCTCCAGGTCGGAGACTCCGCGGTTAGTTTTCCTGCAATGGCTAATTTTTTGGGACACTATATAAAGCCTTCTTCTACCTTGAGGAGGGCACCACGACCAGAACTATTTCGCCCACCATTGTTGCAGGCTCCATTTTCCTAGATCTCTCTCCCTAGCCACTCAAACACTTTGTCCTTCTAGTACTTGGGGAGTTGACATATATCTACACTTTCACCTAAGCAATTTGGATTCCTCACCATTCCATTTAGGAACTTATTGTTCTTGGGTTCGTTGGAAGCCTAGAAGAAAGTGGTCGTCTTCGTGGCTTTGGTAGCCGCGGGGACAAGCCGGGAGCCTCCAATTGAGTTGTGGATGCGTGCCTCGGCCTTGTGATTCTTGTGGCTTTGGGCGCTGCATGGAATTTAGTGCGAGCCTCCAATTGAGTTGTGGAGTGTGCCTCATTCTTGTAAAGGTTTGGTTGGCGACCTCAAGGGCATCATATAGCGACTCGTGTCACTCCACATTGGTGGGAGCATGAAGGAGATTACGGTGTGCCATTGACGCTATTCGGGGATCACTTTGTTAGTCCGCACCGCTCCAACGGAGACTAGCTTCATTGTGAAGTGAACTTGAGATAAAATCCCCGTGTCATTGTGTGGTTATCTCTTTACCTTCGTTTACTTATTGTTGCTAGCTTATCTTGTTTAGTATATCTTGCTAGCTTATATCTCGCTCATCATATAGGTTGTTCACCTAGTTGCATATGTAGAGAACTTATATTTGAGCAAAGCCTAAATAGTTTGAAAGAAAAAGAATATTTGTAGTTGCCTATTCACCCCCTCTAGACAACCTACTCGATTCTTTCACATTAGATTAAAGATTAATCATACCATTAGATCTTTTCTTGTGTTCATTTCTCTCATTGTCGCTTCTAATCAAAATAAAACCCCTCCTTAATAGAAAAATGGAAATTGTTACAACCCATTACTTTCACTAACTCAACTAGAAAATCCCCTTTCTCTTTGGTATGTGTAGCCTCATACACAATATTCAAATTCTATTTCGGAAACTGCTTTACTTATGCATTATAAGCATTCCAATATACAATTTACTGGCTCCACACTCTCCTACATCGAACCTACAATCTGGAGCACCTTTAGATGGTGCCCAAAACCAGATGAAAGGATCATTCCCACTAATACCTTTCAACAAGGCAACTGTAAACTCTTATGATTTAGTTCCATGGACAGAAAAATCTAAATTATAGTCATAGATGGTATCTTTGAGAAACCTTCTCTTTTCAACTTCTCATAAAGCTCAAAGCATTTCAGAAGGCACCTAGCATATTCAAATATAGAATGCTTTTATCTGAAACTTCAAAACTTTGGCTTCACACTAATATATATAGGAGGTGGAACCCTAGGAATTCTACTCCTGCGCAGAAAGATAACTGAACCACACAGTCATGAAAATCTTTACCACCACTATGCATTGCAACCATCCTATAGATTTGAAAAATATGAAAGACAAGGAGAAAACTATATAAGTTTCTCAAAGGAATATTGTTGGTAGAATAGTTTCAAAACATTAAGCTTAAGACGAGACCAAGTATACATCTTATATCCCCATCAAGGATAATATTGTTGTTTCTATGAGTATTCCTTTTATTGGAAGCAAACAAAGCCCGCATGATTCTAGTCACGCTTCACTACCACTCCGACATGACCACCTTTCACCAGATCTGAGATAGATCGAGGAATTCACGGAAGGATACGCCAAAAATATATTGTGGATAGTCATGGCGCAACTATCAATCTCACTTTGGTTATTAGCACCCGCCAGCTTGATGGTCATTCGTTTAAGCATTGGCGCCCATCCAAATATCAATGTGACAAAGTCAATCTCATGACCCCCTCCTCTGAAGTGGTCGATTTCCACTTCTTCAAGAGTATTCAGTGAGATACTTTTGCTCCACCAATTCTCAGGCTCATTACAAGGACAGTTTTCAAGACATTTTGATGTTTGTGACACCTAGCATGACAAATCTTAGAATGTATTTTCAACCGGTGTGTAATATATGTAAGGAGCGTGAAGAATTACCTCGGACCATCCTAGTAGGACAACTTTAATCTTTCGTGCAATCATTCGAATGTGATGCGTTCTAAGGAGACGCAGCACAAATGATGTGAAAACATGCCCCTTTGGATTGAGATGTAGCTCCAACACAGAAAAGTTGGTGACCCTAAATTTCTCCATCTCTTGCGCAATGTCCACGACTGCATCCGAACCCCATCGATTCTGGAAACCAATAATTGTTTGGCTTATATATATCATGGAGTGCTTATAAATAATCTATAGACCAAATCCAATGCATTGATTGAAAAGGAGGACAAACAAGAGACATACTGTGGCAGATATGTCCAAGTATAGGACATGAGAGCGAGAGAGTTGTGAACATGCATCTTCTCCTTTGTTATTGAGCGTCCCATCATCTTTGCATTCATAGCTCTCTATCATCTCTGACCTCATGCTACGGACCGACCAAAAACCAAACATAACAGGATACTCTGCATACATACGCGATAACGAGACCTTCTCCACCATTGGCGCCAAGATAGACACCATAAGTTCCGTGTTGGCATTGATAATGAGCTTTAGTTGCTTAAGCACCGAAGTGAAGATGTTCATGCTCTGGCATTCCTTATAACCAAAAAGATCAAGCTCAAGCTCTTGCAGCGACGCTGAGTTGATTGTGACATTGTTGCACCTAGATGTATCTGCGGTCACCTTAAGCACGCGTAGACGTGGCATCGATTGACCAATGCAAAAAGGTCGGCAACCCTGCAGGGCGTCGAGAGCCACAGCTTCTCAAGCGCCAAGAACTCACCGTCCGCCAACTGCGTGAACCGGACGGCGTACAAGTCCATCTTGATTGATGTGGCACGGTGAAAACAGGGTAGTAGGGCATAAACAAATTTCCGGAAGTCATTGGTGAAGACGAACTCCAGCGGGTAGAGTCTCACCGCGGCACCGAGAACCGGGGCAAAGCGAGCGGCATCAACGCTGTGCCTCCCGGAACTGCAGTCGATGCCAAGGAGGGACACCACGAGGCCCTGCGCAACCGCCGCTTCGAGTGTGGCCATCCCCTCTTCGAGCGAGGCTGGATCTACTCCGCGGAAGGTGACACTGAGCACGCGTAGCCGTGGGCAGCGGTCCAGCAAAGCGCTGAGATGGACGATGTTGCCGGAGATGGACAGCCTCTCGAGCGCGGGGAGCTCGCCTGTGGACGGCGGCTTGATGCGGAGGAGATGCGTGTCGAGCTCGATGGACGTGGCGCGGCAGAACCGAGGCAGCACGATTTCGACCGGACGGCCTACTTTTACATTATAACACTGACAGGCCGAGAGGATAAAGACGATCACCTCAGGGAGAGCCGCGCGGCGCGCAGCAGCGACTTGGCGCGGGAGTCGTCGTGCTGCACTCCTCCGGCGACCGGCACCTGGGCAGACGGACGTCGAGGAGGGAAACGCCAGGGAGGGCGACGCGGGCGAGGGCCGCCTGGATCTTGCCGGCCGGGACGTCGCGGAAGGCCAGATCGGGCAGCCTCGTCCAGAGGCCGCGCCACCTGCGCGCCAGGACGCCGGCGCGAGCGGCGGAGCTGGCGCAGCCCAAGCGCGCTAGGATCTAGAGGAGCATGTCTTCAGGGAGCGCGCTGATGCGATCTTGTTCGACGGATCAGAAGCTCCGTTCTCCGGCGGCGGCGACGAGCGCCTGAGGCGCCGTCCCGGTGGCAGTTCCATCCACGAGGGAAATGAAAATGTGAACGAGAACCACGTGCTGCGGCAACTCGGTGCCAAATAACCAGCAGCTGTTCCGTGACGCTTGCCAAAACCAAGCCCGAACTGTCACTGCTCACAAGCCCATAGTTGCCCAAGCCCGACATGACAGCCACGAAGGAGCCCATAAATTAACAGTTAGAGCCCACTACACAGCGTCTAGCTCGTGTTCTTTCAATTGACGAGCCAAGTGTACTAATTATCGGTAGCTAATTAACATAGATCACCCCTCAAAAAAAAAAAATTTAACATAGATCAGGTCAACAACAAAAATTCTAACATGGTTTAGACATTTTCGAGATCTGGTCCAACTTCCAACACTCGAAATGAAATCAACCCAGGATCAACCTATATGTTCGATGAGTCTATGGAGGTTGGTGGATCGATAAGAAAAGCTAGGCTATTGCACCACTGAATTTTAACCTGCAGAACAATAGTCACATGAATTAACGGCTAAATTTTACCAATGGAATGTACTAAACAACAAACTATATGCGTGTTGGTAACCATACTAACGAAACGGTACGTGAGAGAGGCGATCCTCTCGCAATAACAAAACCAATCTAGGGTTCCGTCCCAGCACCGGCGACGCCGCCAGTCCACTCCGTCTCCGATGGCCTAAGGGCATTGGAGGCATGGTGGATCACGGCCCTCGCCGGCGGGACGGTTCTCGTCCTTTGTTTAGATTTATCAGTGTCTTTTTCGAGATCGTGAGGCGACAGCTACATGTTGATGTCAGAATAAGGTCCTCGATCTCCGTCCTATCCTCGCTCTGGTGGCGCACTAGTAGAAAATGGGCCTATGGTCCCGGTTCGGTTGGGCCTTCAGTCCCGGTTGCCCAACCGGGACTGGCCAATCGGGACCAATGCTGGTCCCGGTTGGGCACGAACCGGGACCAATGGTTGTCCACGTGGCCTGGTCTGGCTGCTTGTGGGGGGAGACTCATTGGTCCCGGTTCTTAATACGAACCGGGACCAATGAGTGCTTTTTTTTTTTGGTATTTAGGGTTTAGGATTCGATCTCGCCGGTGCCCCCTCTCCCTCTCGCCGGTGCCCCCTATCGCCGGTGCCCCCTCTCCCTCTCGCCGGTGCCCCCTCTCGCCGGTGCCCCCTCCCTTCTCGCCGGTGCCCCCTCTCCCTCTCGCCGGTGCCTCCGTCGTCTCCCCCTTCTTCGCATCGCCGACGAGCTCTCCATCGTTTCCGTACGCATATTATACGCTCTACTATATACACAGTACACGTTGATGCATATATAATTAATATTCGATCTCTTGCGAGAATACAACTATTTAATTACATGGAGATAGATCAAGCCATCAAGGCATATTTAGTTCATCGTCCGAAGCATAATGTTCTCCCTTTCATCGATGGCCTCCCTAAGCAGAAATCCCGCCAATTCCTCTTGAATTGCTCCTACGCGCAGTTTTGGGTCGAGCGTCTCCCGCAGGTCGCTCAAATGAGTTGTTCTCCGCTCAGTGGTCAACTCGCGAATGAACTCGCAAACGTAGAATCCACATAAATTACTCCCCGGTGGCTGCTGCGGACATGTCACCGATTTATAAGTTAGCTCATCTTTGAATGGACCTTCTACCTTCTGTTTGAAATGTGTCCAACACCTGCTTTGGCAAAGAAAATGAACAAAGGAGTTATTAATTACATGACATAAGGGAACGAATGAAAGAGGGCGATATAATGCGATAATGATTGAAATTACTTGTTGAGCATTTCTTTCATGTCGGACCACATGTCTTGGTCCCAACTTAATGAGTCGTGGACTTCAACTG